>RJWM01017650.1:0-16238 GCA_004363535.1 Dasyprocta punctata | reverse complement strand
AGGATTTAAGTCCAGTATTGTTTTCAATGAGCTGTTTAGTTTAATCCTATTCTACCTCGACCGGCCTATCTTCATCATAAATGATGACAAAGTCAGCTATTGTAAAGATAACAAAATTTATAAGGGTGGCCTTCAGTGATATATAATCACCCTGCATCAAAACCAGGTATTACTTTCACTGCTCTCTTCTGAGGGATTTTAACCTATCTTAGTATGATTGTGTTACAACAGATGATATAGGCAACTGCCTTGAAGCTAACATGAGGCATTATAGAAATCAACGTTGCATTACCATGTATTGCCTCCATTATCTTATTTGTTATTGGTTTTATTTAGTACTATTTCGTTCGACTATAATTGGCCAATTGGTAAGGGCATTTAGTTTGAAGACAATAAGAGGTATTACAAGGGGAACCGAGGAAGGAAGGTATGGAAAAAAGACATAGTTTTATATAACGGTATTCATAAGACAGTTTAAAAGTCTATACTACTAAATGCATTAACTGGTGAGAGAGAACAGTTGATATTCATAAGACCAGATCAATCCTACATGTCTTTACCTGTCAATCTGAACAGCTCCCTTAATGGTAACAATATACAATGTTGCAACCACTGTAAAATTCCAGCCATCTAAATTACTAAACCTATAATTTTACAGTATCGGATATGTTGTTGTTGTTTGCTGATCTCTTTAGTCTTTTGTTTCTCTTATGTATGACCATTCTTTTATGCTTTATTGGTTTCACTCTGAACTATTTCACTTGGTTATATTAGACCTGATGTTATGGGTAGTTATTTCAATAATAACAAGAGGTAATCTAAGGGGAAAGGAAGGAAGGAAGAGAAAAGGAAAAAGACATAAATTTATAAATATGCATAAATAAGACAGTTAAAAAAAACCATATTGCTAAATACAATAGCTATTGAAAAAGAAAAGTTAATATACCTGAATTGATACATCTTACATGTCTGTATCTGTCAATACGATCAACCCCTATGAAGGTAACGATATGCAATATTGTAACTACTGTCAAACTTCCACCACCTCAGTGTGTAAACCTACAATGTTATCGTATCAGATCTGTTGTTGTTTGTCTGCCTTTTTTGATTTTTGTTTCTATCTTCTGTATCTATTTTCTCTTAAATAAAAAAAAAAATAAAAAATAAAAAACCTTTAAGCAGAGGAAACTGCCATACAAGACTCAGATATGCACCGAGAAAAACCTCAAAAGTTGCTTTAGGTGAGAAGCAACACAGGCTTATAAATATGGCAACTCAGACCAACAGTGGATACTCAGTACAGGTGACACCCAAGCAAGATGATGTAAAAACACAACTGAAAGAACATAGTAGAGGTATAGAGAATAGATGTTTCGTTTATTTCAGAAATAAAAAGTAAAATTACAAGTGGCACAAGAGTTAATTGCTGTTGTATAAAGCATGATACAAGACATAATAGTTATAATTAGGAAATGAAGAAAACACAAATAAGGATGCAAGAGAAAATGGTTGGTAAAAAGCCAGATAAAGAAAACCCAGTATATCTATACAAGAGTCCTGGAAACAAATCAACAAAACAAGTTTAAAACTAAAACTTGAAGACTTCTGAGATGATGGGAAAATGATGAGCAGCAGAGAAACAGCCTCTCCAATATTTGGAATCCAAATACTGGAATATAGCAATGTGAGGGAGAGGGGAAGAGAAATGAGTCTGGGACCTAGCAAGGATCTGAAGTGAGAATTAGAGCCATGAGAGCAAAGAGAGGAATCACAGTGCAGAGGAGGGAGGTGGCAAGCAGTGGTTTCTCCCTTACCCCAATTAGAGGCATAGGAGGGGCAGCTTGGACTTACAGAAGCACGGTGACTACTGGCAAGCCCAGAATCCTCCAAAGAGAAACACAACAGTGAAACAAAACAGTGAACACTGGGGACTGCAGTGGTTGGTGAGTTATTCGGATTTTGTCCCCTCCCTGCAAAAGAGAACAGTTGGCCTATAGCCATTTTGCAAAGGGGCCAAAAGAAGTCAACTCAACAGCTGCAGCATTTGCCCCATCTAGTGGCTCCAAGTGTCAGGGTGAGGCACAACCAAGTTCAAGTCAGCGGGAGGCTATGGAGCTCAGTCCAAGCCAGCAGAAAGCTGAGTTCAAGCCCACAGGAGTCACTCAGAGGGTTGCAGGCTGAAAAATTACAGTCCAGGACTCACAGACAGAAACCAAGAGCAGCCTGCACTTCAGTGGGTCTAAATGCCTAGGCTGGCTGGGGTTATCTACAACTGCCATGATTCTCCTGCTGGCTTGCTGTGTCAGCCAGTGACAGCAGAGGCATATGCTGAAGTGGACAATTTTTTTTCCTACTTCTCTTCCTTTCTTTGCTTTTTTTTTTAATTTTTAATTTTTTTTAATTTTCATTTTCTCCTTTTTTCTCCTTTCCTTGATCATTTGTTCTTGTTTTCGAACAAGTGAGAACATTGTTTCTAGTTTTTTGGTTTTTGTTTTGCTCTGTTCTTATTTCTGTTTCTTCCTTCTTTATCTCCCTCCTGTGTTCTTCACTAGTTCCCAAAGGTTGTGTAATCTTCCTTTGTCCTCCAGCCTTGCTTCTAATCCCTTTCTCTTCTTCTGTTTCCCTGTTTTTTCAGCTGATCCCTTTTAAATTTTCTCTCCTGAGGGTAAAATTGCCATATTCAGGGGATATTTACTGTACCAATTTTCTGGTTTGTTTTAAATTTGGTTGTATAACTACAAATCCTGTTCATGTGGTTAAAGGTGGCAAATTAATAGTGACCACAGTGTGTCATTTTCTAGGGTGTGTTTGATGCTGTTCTTACTACTGATTGTACTACGTTAGCCAATGTGACATAATTGTTCTAATAAATTGTTCTTCTTTGTATGCTAAGACTGATATACCCTGAGTGTTATAAACAATACTCTAGGCTAGTAACAAAGAACGAGTGCTGAGGGCAAATAGACAGAAACTTTCCATCCCCAATAAATTGAAAAGGTAGGATGTTGCAACAGAATCAAAACCCAAAATCCAGCTACACCTGGAAGATCTCTCTGAGAAGTAGTGATTTCTTAAGGATTCGCTACACTAACAGTAAAAATACCTATCATAAACAATTTACAAGCATCAACAGAGGAATTAAACTAAAAAAAGAAAATGAGAAGACACAGAAGCAAAATGTAAACCCAGACTTCCAGCTCACCAAAGGCAAACCCAGGGATCAGTGAAGTAAACAGTTCAAAAGCCAGCCACCTGGATCATCAGAAATGGTAATGGCAGAAGTAGAAAAGAAAATTCTCTTTTTTTTTTTTTTGTACCAGAGATTGAACTCATGACTTCACACTTATCAGGCAGGTGCTTATGCCACTGAGCTAAATCCCTGGTCCTAAAAAATGCGTATTAATGAGGCTCTGAAAAAATGTCAAATAATTTCTCAGATAGCATCAGAGATGATGGCCATAATGAAGGGCACAATTAATGAATCTAGAGAAGATACAGTTTTTAAAAAATGAGCTCAGAAAAATTATGGAAAGCATGAATGCCCAAAATAGGGAAAAAACAAGATCCATGAAGCAGATTCAATCAGATATCCAGGAGATTAAAAGTTCTATTGAACGTATATACTACAGAATGAAGCAAGGTGAGGATAGAATATCAGATATGCAAGACACAATTGCAGTTAATGATCATGAAAAGAAAAATTCCTTAAAAATAACAAGAGAGCATGAAAAATCAAGTTGCTCTACAGTGCAAAGAAGAATAACATAAGATTGATCAGAGTCAATGAAAAACCAAGAGATAGTACAAACACCATAAAAAACGTGTTCACAGAAGTAATGGCAGAAGGGGTGAGGGTTTAGCTCAGCGGCACAAGTGCCTGCCTGGCAAGCGCAAGGTCATGAGTTCAATCCTTGGTACAAAAAAAAAAAAAAAAAAAGTAATGGCAGAAAACTTTCCAAGCATGGCAAAAGAATTTGACATACAGGTAAATGAGGCATGTAGAACTCCAGTTGGCCATGATCAAAAGAATCTACCCAAGACATATAATAATCAGAATCCAGAAATTCAATACAGAAAAGAATATTAAAAGCTGTTAGAGAAAAGAAACAAATCACCTATAAAAGAAAGTCCACCAAAATCACAGTAGACTTCTCAACACAAATCCTCAAGTCAAGGAGAACTTGAAGTATTTAAGCCCAAAAAGGAAACAACCTCTAACCAGATTGATGGTACCCTGAAGAACTGTCTTTCAAAATTAATGGAGAAATAAGATACTTCCATGACAAAGAACACCTGAAGAAATTCACAACTAACAAACCAGGACTCCAGAATGTTCTGAAGGGTATTTTACAAAGAGATAACAAAGACTACCACTCCATGACCCCCAACAGAAGGAATCGACCAGCAAGGCAAGCAGTTAAATGGGAAAGACAGGATACCATTAACAGGACAATAATATGAGAAGGATAAGCCAGTACGTATCAGTTATAACCATCAATGTAAATGGTCTCAATTCATTAATCAAAAGAAGCAGACTGGTAGAATGGATCAATATGCTGTATACAAGAAACACATTTAACTCAAAAACAAATCCATAGGCTGAAAGTACAAGGATGGAAAATAACACTTTGTAAGACAGGCACCCAGAAAAAAAAAAGGGTAGCAATTCTATTTACAAAGTAAATTTCAAGCCAAGATTGATGAAGAGAGACAAGGTCTCTACATCCTTATTAAAAGAACAAACCAAGAGGAAGGGATAACAGTAATATACATGCAAAAAACAACAGTGCATGCAACTATATAAAACAAATATTGAAAGCATGAAAAATCAAATAAGCACTAATACAATTGTATTGGGGGATTTCATTACCCCACTGTCACAAATCAACTAGACAAAAAAATCAACAAAGATATACCAGAATTGAATCAAACCTGTGAACAAATGGACTTAGTAGATGTCTATAGAGCATTCCGCCACACATCAAAATACACATTCTTCTCAGCAGCACATGAGGTAGTCTCCAAAATAGACCACATACTAGCTCATAGAACATGCTTATGTAAATGGAAAGGAATTGAAATTGTCCCATGCATATTATCAGACCATAGTGCAATGAAATTGGAAATCAGTAGCAAAAGAAACTACAAAAGCTAAGCAGATGGAAAATAACACTCTTGAACAAGTAATAGGTCACAGATGAAAGAAAAAATTAAAGCAGTATCTACAATTAAATGATAATGTGAGTAAACCATCTTGGAAGTTACAGAGTGCAATGAAAGCAGTCCTAAGAGGGTAATTTATGGCAGTGAATTCTCATATCAGGAAAACAACAAGCTCAAATAACCTCAAGCTTGTAGAAAAAAAGCAAGTCAAAAGCTCCTATGAGGGAAAAAATTATAAAGATCAGAGCAGAAATTACTCCAATTAAGAATACAAAGAATCAATAAGTTAAAGAGTTGATTCTTTCAAAGATTAAATAAAATTGACAAATCCTTAGCCAGCCATATTAAAAAAAAAAAAGACAACACTCAAATCCATGCATTGGAGAATCAAAAGTATAAAATCACAAGAAATCCTGCAGAAATCTAGAAGATCATTAATACTTACCTCAAGAAACCTGTAAGATGAAAAACACAGAAAAAAGTGGAAAGATTCATAAATAAGTAAGAAGATACAAAATTTCTAAATAACCCAATATCCAAGAGATACAGGCCAATTTCCCTAATGAACATTGATACAAAAATCCTCAATAAGATACCAGCAAACAGAATGCAGCAAACATTAAGACTAAACATCATGACTGAATAGGATTCACACCAGGGATGCATGAGAGGTTCATCACACAAACCAATAAATGTAACACACCACAGTAACAGCCACAGGTGAAAACCTAATGATCATCTTCACAGGTACAAAAAAGGAGTTTCTTAATGGCATCCCAAAAAATGAAATACCTAGGAATCAATCTAACAAAGAAAGTAAAAGACATTTGCATTGAAAACTATAGTACTCTGAAAAGGGAGATCAAAGAGGATATCAGAAAATGGAAAGATATCCCTTACTCTTGGGTCGGAAGAACCAGTGTAGTGAAAATGGCCATAACCAAAATTGTTATACAGATTTAATGCAGTCCCAGTCAAAATACCATTAGCATGCCTCACAGAATTAAAGTAATGCTAAAATTCATTTGGAACCAAAAGAGACCTAGAATAGCAAAACCAATCCTGAGCAATAAAGGTAAGGCAGTGAACATCACAGTCCCTGACTCAGTTATACTATAAAGCTCTTGTGATACAAACAGCATGTTACTTGCAAAGTAACAGACCTGAGGACCAATGAAACTGATCAGAAAATTCAGATACAACTCCAAACACATTCAACCACATTTTTTTTTGACAAAAGGGCCAAACACCTTCACTGGAATAACTTCAATAACTTGCTGGAAAAACTGGCTTTCCACATACCAAAGACTAAAATTAGACCCATGTTTCACCACACACTAAAGTCAAAATGGATCAAAAATCTGTATATTAAAATAGAAGCACTAAAGCTACTGGAAGGAAAGATAGGTAGAACTCTTGAAGACAACAGGCATAGGCAAAGATCTTCTGACCAACACACCAATCTTACAGGAAATCTCAGAAGTAACAACTGGGATCTCATCTTATTAAAAAGATTTTGCACAGCGAAAGAAATCACCAGCAATGAAGAGACAACCCACAGAGAGGGGAAAAATTTTGCTAGGTGTTCCTCAGACAAAGGACTAGTATCTAAAATATATAAAGAACTCCCAACATTTAAAGACCCAATCCAAAAAAGGGCATCTGAAATGAATAGACATTTCACAGATGAATAAGTAAAAACAGCAAATAAATATATAAGAAAATGTTCAACATCACTGGTCATTCAAGAGGTGCAAATTAAAACAACACCGAGATTTCCATCTCCAGAAGGAATGGCTATTATCAAGAAGTCAGCCAATAGCAAATGCTGGTGGGGCAGTGGGGAAAGTTTGAAAAATAAACATTATAAAGGTCAAGTAGGTGAAATATAATAGAGTGGAAGTTGGTGAGATTAGCATGAGAATACTTTGTACACCTGTTTTTCTGTAGTTTTGACTTGGATTCAAAGATTATTCAGAAAATACTATTGAGAGTGCTCAGTCTCAGGGAAGTAAAGTGTTCTATTTAGGCAACAACTGCCTTTCAGTACAGCAGATACCCCTTCGGAGTTCGTAATTATTGTTACTTTGCTTTGAATGGCCATATTCTACTTTGATGATTTTAAATTCAGTGTAAATCCAGTGTGTCTTTTATTGTTTGCTGTAAGGCTTACTAAATTATATTCCATGACATTTTTTATTTGTTTGGAAAAAATGAAAAAGAAAACAAAAATGGTGATATGACCAGGCACTCAGGTAATTTATTTTTGCTTCAGCAGTGTGAGAGAGATTGTTTCAGTTTCCTAAATTATGTGATAACCAAGTACAGGTATGTAAATACAAAAGTCAAATGAAACATTACACCTGACCCAAATAATAGTTCTCTCTTCTCATTACTCCTAACTATGTGAAAATTTTAGACCTCTAGTAAAACTCCCTAGATTACAACATCTCCAAAATTGCCTCTGAAAATAAAAATGTTCCTGTATTAAACTTTGTATGTAATTTACTTCAATTTTAAACTTCAGAATGCATCTAGTTTCACCTAAGAGAACTCAAAACATGTTCATAAACGAATTTACTATTATAAACCCCAAGCAGTCTTTTGAGATCCATGTAGCTGGATTTTATTTTATTTTATTTATTTATTTTTTTTTTTTTTTAGCTTCAAGTGATAGCTCAGCTTCATTGATCATTAAAGAGATATAGTGGAATAAAATAATCATTTTCCAAAAATGAGCTTATATTTTTCCATGGGGATTTCTATTTGTTTCTGCTCAAAGCCCAGGACCACTACTAGTTTAATTCCATTTTAAATTTTAAAAGTCTGAAATTTGTATTTTTTGGACCATAAACATAGTGAAGCCTTAAACCCATGGAAAGGTAAGCCAGAGGGTGTGAATTCATTTGGAAGACCTACTCTTCTTCCACCAAACACTAAGATCGAGAAAAACAAGTATCTGTATGTTTTCTGCAAGGTATGTTTTGTAGTTCACTTTTCCCCTATGAATGTGGCACCTGTTTGTGTGTGCACAAAGGTATTTTCAGTCCTACTCCCCTCCTTTGTGGGTCCAAGGCTTTATCTCCTATCCCTAACACTGGCTCTTCAAATTCCAACCTTTAGGTCACCTAGAGGGTTGTAGATTTCCGCAAGGCAGGGTCTTTAGTGTTGGTTTACATCTTTAGATTCATATTCCCTCACAAATTTTTCTGCTTTATTGTAAGCAAAGCCATATTTAGAGGTTATTATTAACATTTTAAATAAGAAGTTTAGGCTCTTTAGTTACCATGTTATCGGAAATTGAATTCTTACCCCTTATTTGAGAAAGGCCCCATTACATCTTACATTCAGGCTAGTTAGCCAGATTTAACACTAGCTCACTTGGACTGAAGCATTTAGGAGAGCAGTCTTCAGTAGACATACCTCTTCTCACTGATAGTATTTTAGCAGTTTACTGAGTTCAATCTGTTTCCTGTTTTTTGAGCGTCAGCTTACTGTGTCTAGCATGAGCAATCTTCAGGGAATTCAGTTTAGTATGGCTCTGCATGCTTTTCTACTCACAGTTGAGAAACACGAAAACAGAAATGAGTGCAGTACTGGAAAGAGCTTCTGCAGAAAAATTCAGTGCAAGTTTGGGGGAAACTGGATAGTATGATTTCACTAGGCATCTGTGGATTTTGAAGTTGGAATACAGAACTCTTAGAGTAAGAAAGTATTTGATAGACACAGCAGTGCTAAGGACAATCAAAATTTGCCAGTATTCTGTATAAAATAGTAGACGTATATGCTGTCCTATTACCAGTTACTAAACTCCCTTTTCTGTATATAGCTCACTTGTCATGTTGAGTGGTAATCAGACAAAAATATTCGCCTTTATCATGCTTTCTCTGAAGTTCTTAGTTGCTTCCTTGATCTTTTGAGAGTATTTGTACAGATCACTACTGGTCACTTATCACATGATGTTACTGAAATACCCTGGTTTAAAATTATTTTTCTTTGTAAACTGATTTGCCCACCCAATAATAAAGTGTTTTATTTGTATGCCTCTTTGTGTGACTAGGTCCTGATACATATATAAATATATATATAAATCATATTTGAACAATAGATAACCTGTGAGATAAATGTATTTGGCAGATAGATAAGCTGAGGATTATGAAAGCTAATTGAATTTGCCCAAATTTTACAAATAGTAAGTAGAACACCAAAATTTACACCAAGTTTGATGTTCACCCCATGCTCTTGTTAACTGTGGTGCAACTTTGATGTCTAGAATTGTTTTTAGTTTGTAGCAGGCACTCAGAAAATATTTGCTAATGAAAGAGTAAAAATTCAAATGCTACTTAATAGAAACTTACGAATTTAGAGTGACCTTCAAATGTTTGTACATATACAAAAGTTTTACTTGAATTATCATTGCCTTAAGGAACAAGAATGTGCCACATATCAAATTGTGTATGTGAAAATTCACACATTATATAAAGTGATGGTATGTACTTATGGTAGCAGAACTTTAATATCATGCATTATAGAATCAGAATATTCTAGTGTTGAATTCTGCCTCTAACCTGCCATAAGATTCTCATCACTTAGATTGGAGTGAGCACATTACTGCCTGTAAAGCAAATCTGGCCTGCTGTCTTGTTTTTTATAAATAAAAATTTTATTGAAGTTTAATCATGCCTATTCGTTTACATGTTGTCTGAGGCTGCTTTTGTGCTACAAAGGCAAAGTTGAATAGTTGCAAAAGAAATCGTATAGGCCAAAAAGCTTAAAATTTATACTGTCCTTTTTTGGAAGTACTTTGATGATCCCTAATACAGATTATTATTGTTATTTCACTTGGCTAACTCTATTTTTCCTCTATTCAAGGATCTCAAAGATAGATTTAAAATTCAGCCAGGAGATGCTCATCTACTTATAAATGGCCTTCAGATTAATTTCGACACTTACGATCCTTTTAGGTAAGTATATTAAATTATGGATATAAACTAATGGGAGAGAAGAGACATCCGGCACTCACCTGCTCCTCCATGGACTAAAAGCAAAGCAGTGGGTGTATAAATGCATGTTGAGGTAGGTGACCGTGGGAGAACACTGGTTTTCAAGAGGAGAAAGGTAGAACCTGGTGAATGAAATCCAGAGACCTGGGACAGCAGCATAGAACAAGAAACAAAACTACCTGCTGCTCAGTTCCTTGGTGAGTGCACAAGTCTCCCCTCTGTAGAAGTAAAGGTAAAAGAGAGATTCTTAGCAAAAGAATGGTTGACACATAGACCAGCCCCTTATAGACATAAAGTCTAGATAAGAGGCCTGGTGTCTACACAGTAACCTGGCTTTTTGTTTTTTTTTTAAACAAAAGGAAAACAAGAAATCAAAACAACAATTTCACCCCAACCAACAAAACAGCAACAATCAGCATATTGGATATTCCCGAAAATTATTTAAGACAAAAAAAATAAAGACATGAAACATTATCTAACTAATTGTTAACACAATTGTTTTCAAATGAATATTTCACATTAAAAATAAAATCTTAAAGTGACCCTGAAAAAATTACATTTTACTCAAAATTCTTTTTCTTTGACTGTCACAACTAATTTTTTATACACATAGATTTTGTTTCAGATGACATGATACTCTATCCAGAGGATCCCAAGAACTCCATACCTGTCTTTTTGTGACAGCAATGTATTGAGGTCTCCCAATACGGTTGTATTAAGGCTTACTTGATTTTTCATGTCTATTAATAATTGTTTTATATAACTGGGTGGACTAGTATTTGTTGCATTATTATCTCTTCCTCTTGGATTATTCCCTTACCAATATATAATGACCTTCTTTGTCTCTCTTAATCAGTCTTGGCTTAAAATTAACTTTATCTGCAAGTAGAATAGCTACCTCTGCTTTTTTCTGGACTCCTGTTGCATGGAGTATTGTTTTCCATCATTTAACTTTCAGTCTATGAGTATCTTTTTGAAAGCAACTTGGCTTTTGAGAAAGAATTCACTGCACCTCCCAATGAACTCCCAAGCACAATAACCAGGAGCTTTCTTGAGAAAGGATCTATTGTCAGAGTTTGAACTGCTTCCAGGATCAGAAACCCTTGCAGATTCCCAACTCTAGAACCCTGCAGTCATTGCACTGCACCATCTCAGCAAATAGCAGCCTTACAAGAGGCA
Source organism: Dasyprocta punctata (assembly GCA_004363535.1). Taxonomy (NCBI): domain Eukaryota; kingdom Metazoa; phylum Chordata; class Mammalia; order Rodentia; family Dasyproctidae; genus Dasyprocta; species Dasyprocta punctata. Next base: position 4,893 of record RJWM01017650.1, on the reverse strand, counting down.
CTTGACTCCGTGCCTAATGCAAGCCTGCAGAGCTTGCTGTACTGGAGAATGGGGTGGAGTGTGAGCTGTAGCTCACAGGGGAGCAGAGGATGTGAGCTTTAGAACCAGGAAATCAGGAAGTCTGATCTCTGAGCCCAGGGTGGCGGTCAGGGAGGAGGGTGTTTATTGTCCAGTCGTGTGATTTCACGAGTGCCAGAACTGAGGACCTGAATCAAAGCAGTAGACCATGTTGTTCCTACTGTCCCACTCCCTGCACAGAATTTTATGGTTGTGTTACTCCCTACTTTCAAAGAAGAATCTTGGGATGGTCCCAAGCCAGTACAGCACCAACTGTTGCCCACCCCCAAGATGTATAGTCTAGGAAGTTTCAGAGAGAAACAGCCTGGTGCTGCCTGTATTCCACTATGGCTCATTCTGTTGAGCATCTCAGTTAAGAGAAATTTCAGCCAGCTTCAACTGCATCCCACTCCCACTCCATATCTAGTGGGTAGAACAATTGAAAGAACTGGAGGGAGAAAAACTTTTGGCCAGTGCTGTGGACCAGAAGCACACCCTGAGAAGATAATAGGGAGAAATTTTCTCAGCATAGTCCACAGACTGCTCTTGCTCATTCTCTGGGCATGTCAGCTGAGAATATTTGTCTTTCTTTCTTTCTTTTTTTTGGGGGGGGTTGTTTTGGGGTGTGTGTGTGTGTGTGTGTGTCTGTGATGCTGGGGATTGAGCTCAGAGCCTTGTGTATGTTGAATGGGTGTTGTGCCTCTTGAGCTACACCTACTGCACTGCTGAGCAGCACTTTGCCCAGGTCCAGCCACAAGTAACTGACACTTGAATACTGGTAGACACGGCAACTGAAAAATCAGTGGAAGGAAAGCCTCCAGCCATTAAATCATCCCAGGTGGTAACAGCTGGAGAAAGAAGAGATCTGAGGTCCAGCTCCTTGGCAGCTATTCCATAGTAGGAACACAAGGAATACCACAACTTTTGTTGACATCACATTTATGTGAATCCTCTGCATTCATCATACCACATCTTGTCATATCACATGTATTGCTGACAAGACTGAATGAAAGTGTCCCAGAAGGGAGCTATGATTCTACACTCTAACCCTGTCCAAGTGAAGTACCTGGATCTGTAGTAGTGTCTAGTCAGAGGAAAAGTGCTTCAGGCCCTTCACCATACTTGAGCACCAATGGAAACCTTTGGAGGTGACAGAACCAATGTAAGCAACACCTGTGGAAACCTCTGTCATCTGATCAAGGGCACCACTTCCATTGTATAAATAATCACAAGGATGCTTACTGTACATTCTACTGTCTAATACCACATGTACCCTGTGTCTCCACTCTTGCATGATCTACAGAGACTGTGCATCTAACTCTGATATTGTATGCTTTGTGCCCACACTCAGTAATCATACCTAAAGAATCCACAGAGAAATTACACTACAGTGCCCAGTTGAAATCAATAAAACTTTGCCCAACAAACTGATAACCCAAGACAGGAAAGAGAAACCCACTTATTAGAAAATTCAACCTTAAAGAGTAAGACATCCATCCCAGTAGCTGCAAAAATATCAATATAGGAACACAAAGCATTGCAATACGATACCTCCTAAAAGTTTGTAACTTTTAGTAACTGATTCCCCAAATATAAAATAGATGAAATGCTGGACAAAGAATTCAAGCATGACTTTTTTTTAAAGCTCAGTGAATTCCAAGAAGTTAAAAATAAATAGCTGAATGAAGATAATGCAGGATAATATCAATGAGCAGTTTAATAGAGGTTTTGAAAACAAATCAGAAATCATGGAAAGAAAAAGCTCAATAACTCATAAAAATTTCATTTGAAGGTCTCCACAACAGGCAAGATCTAGAGGAAGAATAAGGTTGAAGACAGGTCTTTTGAGATATCACATTCACACAGGTAAATATTAAGGGAAATCATCAGACATCTGCTTTATTGGCATATCCAAAGGAGAAGCAATAAAGGTAAAGGCACAGAAAACCTTTCCAGTGAAATAACAGCAAAAAATTTTACAAGTTTCAGAAAGACATGAACATTTAAGTATAGGAAAACATTATAACCCAAAATAGACATGACTGGAAAAGAACCCTACCACAACTTTCAAAAAGGACAAAGAACTTTTAAATGTTCAAGGGAAGTACCTAGCCACCAAGTCAGGCAGACCAACACCAGATTTCTCAGCAGAAATACTGAAGTCAAGTTATGGAATAATGTTTTTGAATTCCTAAAAGAAACTAGTAACATTTGTAACTCAGATTTATTCATCTGACAAAGTGAGTCTTACACACTTGACACAAATACTCATACAGTGTAAGCCATAGAAAACAAATACAAAAATACTATGAATATACTTTTTACAGTTACGTTAAAACGGTAGTACTGTACAGTACAACTAAATTATATTTACTTTCACAGTTACCTTAAATGGTGTAGTACAACTAATTTTTTTTTTACTTTTATAGTTACAATACTGTACATTATTGCACCATGTAGTAAGTGCACAGCAGCACAACTGTGACAATGTCTGGCAGACACACAAGCTATTTCTGTAATTTGTTTGCATCTACAAATGATCATAATGTGAGATCTGCTCGTATCCATGAAAGTTCGTAAGTTGGGAGCTTAGTGTACCACAAGCTATTATTGTTCTACCCAGTGAGGTTATTCTTCCAAGTAGAGGAAATAAACATCTTCCAATATAAGTTTAAACTACAGAAATTCATCACCATTAGGCCAGCCCTACAAAAGATACTTAAGGGAAGCCTACATCTAGAAGTGAAAGAAAGATAATTACCATGATGAGAGAATGTGAAAGAAGAAATCCCAATGGGTGAGAGGATATGCAAATGAGAAATGGGAAAGAATCAAACAGTGTCAGTACTATAAACCATAGAGCCACAAAGATTGAGAGGAATAAATGAGCAAAGAATATTCAAAACCAGAAAAAATCAGCAAAGTGACAGGAATAAGTCTATGCCTTTCCATAAAAACAAAATAAATGATCTTAATTCTTCAATTAAAAGATACAGACTGGCTAAATGGATTAAAAAAAAGAGCCAACAATTTTATTCTGTTCGCAAGAAACTCATCCATAGCTATACCCACAGACTCAAAGGGAAAAGACGGAAAATTATATTCCAAGCATATGGAATCCAAAGCATGCAGGAGTAGCTATACTTTTATCTGACAAAATAAAAACTTTAAGAGTAACAAGAAACAAAGCCACTATTCAATGTTCAATCCATCAAGAAGATACTACCAATCCATCAAGAAGATATTATCAACCCATCAAGATCAATCATCAAGAAGATATTATTATAAATTAAGGCACCCAGACTATTGAGATATCTAGGGTTTATAAAACATTTAGACCCTAAAGGAAAAGGTAGGCTATAGTACAAACCCTGTTCTCACCAATTGATAGAGCATCCAGACAAAAAAAATCAAATATTAGTGTTACATACAGATAAGATGGAGTTAGCAGACATTTAAGGAGTATTTTATTCAGCAGCTCCAAATTACAGCAAAAACAATACTGAGCAAATTTTATAGCAGTGGATTCCTATATATAAAAAAGTAGATCTCAGATAGTCTAATGATGCATTTTAAGGTCTCATAAAAACAAAAACAGACTAAACCCCAAATTAGTAGAAAGAAAGAATAAAGATCAGAGTAGAAATTAATAGAGACTAAAAGAACAGTGCAGAGGATCAGTGAAACAGAGTTGGTGCTTTGAAAAGATAAAATTGACACATTTAGCTATTCTAAGCGGGGCCAGGGGGAGGTGGGGCGGCATATGGAACAGAACAGGTTGAGATTGCCCAGACTTTGGTCAGTGAGGTTCTTTTCTGTTGATGTGTTTGAACAATAATACATGTAAAAGTATTGTTGGGCAGTCGTAGGCTACATACTAGAATACATAGACCGGGATCCAGGCAGAGTCACTCTAGGGTACACTCTGCCTAGCTCTCTGGGACCATGAGGCCTTGGCCCCCACCCAGTTAAGGCGGATGCTCCACCCGCATGCCCCGGGAGGCCGCCCGCCCTTGCTGTCCGCAGGACCCAGCTCTACCGGGTCCCGTGATTCAGCGCAACCCAAGAATCAGTGCGACCCTCAGGGGAACGCCCAGCCAGCCTTGCAGGAGACAAAGGTACACAGCCCAGCCCAGATCAGCCCAGGACCCCAGAGCTGCTCACAAGGGACTGACCAACATAGCTGCAGGGACTTGGAGAACTTGGGCTCCCCCCACCAGAGTGCAGAGCGCACGCAAGCTCCATACTTCAGTGGAGCGGCTTATGCCTGCGCCATTCCAGAGCTCACAGACCCCCGCCCAGCTGGGTTGCTCCCGGCACTGTAGGCCTGGGACTTGCCCAGGCTTGCCCTGGCACAGCTGTTGCTCTGAACTTGCAGACAGACCCAGGGTCCGGGCAGCATCACTTTGGGGTACACTCTGCCTAGCTCCCTGGGACTGGGAGGCCTTGGCCCCCACCCAGTTAAGGCGGAGGCTCCTCCCGCACACCCTGGGAAGCTGCCCTCCCTTGCTGCACGCAGGACCCAGCTCTACCGGGTCCCGCGATTCAGCACAACCAAAGAATCAGCACGACCCTCAGGGGAACGCCTGGCCAGCCTCGCAGGACACAGAGCCACATAGGTTCTACAAGAAAATGATAAAACAAAAGACCAAGAGGCAGTCTCAGTCCCCCAGCCCACAAAGAACAAACCCAAGAGACACTGAAATGGAAGACAGTGGGAGTCACACAAATGGACTTTCTGAAATGATAGAAAATGCAATAAAGAAACAGCTTGATGAAGCTATAGAGAAATTCAAATCAGAAATATTCTCTCAGCTAAAAAATGAAATGAGAATC
>RJWM01017649.1:31470-42664 GCA_004363535.1 Dasyprocta punctata | reverse complement strand
GTGTTTCAACTATTCTGGATGTTTTTGTGACAAGGGTTTTGATGATATTAGCTTAAGTTGTTGTCTAGTATAAAGAATGTAAGTGGGGGCCTTATTTAATTAATTGACACATCTAATAGAAAAAATAATTAACCTCCTCTGAGCAAAAAGCAATTTTGCCAGATGACAGCTTTCAGACTTTAACTGCCACACTGGCACTTCCCTGGGTCTCCAGCACGCCAGTCTCACTTGCAGATTTTGAACTTGTCAGCCTGTATTATTGCATGAGCCAATTCCATAAAATAAATTGCCCCTCCCTCTATACATACATCCCTATTGGTGCTGTGTCTCTGGAGAACCCCTCTAATAGAACAGCTACAACTTGCTTACACATATGTCTGTTTCTTCACTATGTGATTAATTTTACTTGTATAATAATTGAGAACTTTGCTTCATTGTGTTTCTTTTAAACATAGGAATGCGAATTTCAACAGAAATATTGCATCATTTATTGAAATATGTATTTTCTTCTTTTCTTATCAAGCAACAGATATGCACCCATCACAGTGCTCAAATACTTTCCAATGTTAGTTTTAGCTCAGAAAGGAAATCTCAGATTTCACTATTTTTTATAAATTATTTTAAAATGCTCTATTTCAGTTATCTCAAAAATAATAAATACTCTAATGTTCCTACTCCTAAAGACCAAATAGGTCAAAGCTTTGATGCTGCAGTGGTTTTGTAAGAATTCTTACAATATTTAGCTTTTAATGAAAAAGAGATTGTATAAAAATGCTGAAAGATAGAAATCAGTCATGCAACTCAGCCATCCACTGTCATTTATAAGCATAGCTACATTTTGATATATATTCTGTTTCAATAATTTGCAGAATGTAATTAGTGTTTTCCTCTTGAAAACCAAGAATGAGCAATGTCTCATAATCAAAATTATTTTGAGAAGCTATTTAATATTTTGTGCCTTACCATTGTTTTGAAAATTGTCAATCATACAGAAGCATGAAAGATTCATCAGAAAAAATGAACATACTGCTGAATGTATTAGTTATTGAGAAAGAACAGTTAATACTCATATGATTAGATCAATTTTACATGTCTGTATCTGCTAATGTAAACAATCATTTTGAAGGTAACGATATACAATATTGCAACCATTGTAAAGTTTCTATCATTCTGTTTTGTAAACCTGTAATGTTACTGTTGTGCATTTGCTCTAGTCGTTTGTCTCGTTTGCTTTCTGTCTTTCTTATATGTGTCTATTTTCTCTCAAATAAAAAAAAATTCATCAGAAAATAAAGTGATTTCTTTCACTGACACAAATGCTTCATAATTAATTTTTAAAATTAAATTTATTTTAATTAAATTTAAGTTACTCTTAATACTTTAGCATTAAACTTTGATAAACAACATAATACTTTAAATTTATGCTTTGATTTCATTATATGGCTTACCGCACGTTTGGTTCAAACAATCTGTTCATTATTGCAAATTAAAAGCTACAGCACTTTGAATATTAGTCCATCATTTATATAAAGTCATTTTAAAGCATTTATATTTGAAGTATTCTGCTTTTACTGGGCACATTCCTAAAAGATACCAACTCTTTTGTATGTCTTTTCATGATTGTCATCATTTGCTAGTTAATAAATTTGTCAGTCTATTTAGAATATCTTCTCAAATTTGATTCAGAAACATGGTTCCACTTATCTTTTGTCCTGGTTTCTAACAATTAGAAATTAGCCTTGATTCACACTTGTAATAACCACATCATGTTAATTTAGTCATAAATACCATTGTTTAATACACAAAACATTTTTATAATGCATGCTATTTCCCTAGTGTATCTTAAGAAGCAGATAATTGGTTAGTGACAGTTTGCAAAAGTTATATTCACTTGATTTCTAGCAGACTCTGCAGCTTCACATAGCAAGCATTCTTTGCAAACATTTTGATGATTTTTCCCCTCTTTGGCACATTTTTTTCTTCTCCTCTTCTACTTTCTTCATCAGGACAACCTTAGCATTACTGTTTCTTAAATTATTATGAAGAAAAAAGAGAGAATATTTACATTAATAATTAAAAGATGCATTCTATGTATATAACAATTTTCCATATTCCTGCCACTAAACACTTTACAAAGAACAACAACTCTGAGTGTGGTATTGTACGGTGGTGCTCTATGTAAACAATGACCTAGTATATAAGGCACATAGTTTTAATACTTGCATCTAATAGAGTCCCAATGAATATACTTCGTATGAGTTAAATTTATAGAATACTAGAGAAAATGAACAACTCAGTTTGCTTTCACAGAGATGCTCAACATTCTAAGCATACTAAAGTAATTGATTATTATAGCGGGATAAACATGTAAAACCTTAAAGTTAATTTTAAAACAAATGTTGAATGCTTTTATGTAAAAAAAATTTTTTATCCTTTTTTTTGAAGAAAATTACATTGAACAGAAATACCTTCATTGCTTTTTCTTTCATTGTTTTTGTTCTTTGTTTCTATTGTTTTTTTTTTTTTTTTTTTTTTTTTTTTTTTTTTTTTGGTGCTAGGAACTGAACCTAGATCCCTGAAAATGTTATGCAAATACTCTACTACTGACCAATACTGTTCTTCCCTTTTTATGAAATTAAATTTATTTTAACTGAAACATAGTAGCATAAATATTGTGGATATTTATGGGGTACTATATAGTGTTTCAATACATGTGTAAACTATATAGTGTTTAAGACTAACATATCTGTCTTCTGAAATATTTAAAATTTTTTCAAGGTGAAAGCAATCAAAATCCTTTCTTGCAGCTTTCAGAAATGCAAAGTGCATCACCATTACCTATCATCATTATTGTTACTATTATCTACTGTGCTATAGTCTACCAAAAGTCCTAACGCCCATTTAACTATAACTTGGTACTTATTGATCAACCACCACCCACCTTTCCTTCACATATACCCTCTTCAACCGCTAGTAACTAACCATCATTATACTAACTTCATGAAATCAACTTTTTGTGATTTCCTGTATAAGCGAGACCATTTGGTATTTGTCTTTCTGTGTCTTAAGTTTGCGGTCCCAAGGCTTTCTGAGAAAAGTATTTGTGTGCCCTTGCAATTTTTCTCCTCCTGTAAGTCTTACACTTTTAATCCCACACAGTCACACCTTGGGTCATGAGCCCCCAGTTAAACTCTAGTGATCAAGAAGAAGCAATGAGCCCTCATTTACATACCTTTGCATTGTGATTCTGATGGGTTTTGGCTACCATTCTTGTTCGGATTATGTATCTATAAATTAGAACTCTGGTCCCATCAACAGAAGGCTGATGACTCACTGTTGATTGGAAAGAAATCCCATTAGCTACCACCTTGATCCACTCGCCAAACTCTAGTAAAACAAAAGAAAACTTCCCCCAGAACTGGAACATGCTGCAGCTGCCTTCTCCAGCACCGGTCTCCCTTGCTTCCTGAAGCTGTCCTTTCCTTACTTACTGAGGCCACCTCTGCCTCTGCCAGCTTGGATCACTTCCACATGTACTGTCCTTGCTGATAAAAGTCAGTCTTGTTTAAAGTATACTGTGCTGGTTCCTCAGTAAACATGCTTGTTAAAACTACAGCTTTCTGTCTCTGAGTGCTGCTTGTGCTGCTTGTCACAAGTTTTCTTGGGGAGGATCCAAGAAGCAAGAGAGACCACCACGCAATGCAGAATAGCAGCCAATCCAGGCTGACCTTCAACTTTTTGGTAACAGTTCAATTTTTAGTTCTTGTGAGAAATCCTCATATTATTTTCTTAACAGTTGTACTGATTTAAGTGACTGCCACTAATGTGCAAAGGTTTCCTTAACTTCATGTCCTTGCCAGCACATTTTATCTTTGATCTTTTTTAAAAGCCATCCTTGATAGGGTGAAATGATATTTCATTGTTTTTGATATACATTCCCCAATGCTTAATAGTCATGAGCATTTTTTCATATATTTGTTGGTTATTTTTATGTTTTCATTTGTGAGGTGTCTATTTAGGTCTATTCCAATTATTTATTTAGGTTGACTTTTTGCTATTGTGTTTTTAAAGTTGCTAACTTATTTTGTATATTAAAAACTTCATCACACACATAGTTTGCAAATATTTCCTCCAATTCTGTAGGTTTTCTTTTCATTCTGTTTATTGCTTCTTTTGTTTTCAGGAGCTTTTTAGTCTGAAGTGATTCTATTTGTCTATTTTGGCTTTTGTTTCCTGTGCTTTTGGTAAGAGCAGAGCATAGTCTTAGCTGCAATTTATTTAACAGTGGACACTTTCTAATTCAAACTATAATTCAAATCCAGGGTCTAAAACAGATGACAAGACTGGGGAAGTATATTAATACGCCTTCATTCCAGCTGAAAATATGCTTTCACAACATATTTTACGTATTTTTCCATTTTTAATGGGCTCAAATATGTCAATAGAGATAATTAAAGTTTATATCATGGTAATAGCACTGCTACAGAATTTTTGAATAGAAGAGTCAAAATAGACACTTTGATAAGGAAAATGAAAGGACTGAAAATACTCTAAATAGCTGTGCTTACAAAGGAACAGACTAAACAAATAAAAAGGAAACAATAGCTTGTGAAAGACATTGTTGGAAAAATGTGAAGTACATTATTTATTGTGTAGAAAAAAATAATCTTTTAGAATTCTATAAATCCTTCTGAAAGGACTTAAAATAATAGAAAAAGAAGGAAAAAGCCCTTTATATCTGGAAAATTATTGAAAATTCAATACTATTTTTGGCATTTCAGAAATTCTCCTACTTTCTTCTCTATCAAAACTTATTTTTGCTCTCAGTTAGTCATTCCAAGTAGCATAAAGCATGCTGATTGTCTTCATATCTTACTTGCTTTTCTCAACAAGCGTTTCCTATTTGCTCCGTTTTGCATTGCAGTCCTTATTAAAGGTGTGCAATGTCCATTGTCTTCCATTTTTCTCTCATTCTACCTTAAATTCACCCAACTTGCCTCTGACTTCCACCTGTCTGTGGGAATATTTATACCTTCAGTTTACTAAGTCAGCTTCACTTTGCTCTTGGTCCCCAGTTATCATGTAGTGGAGAATATTCATCTCATTGATGGCTGTGTTCTGTTTGGTTGGTTTGGAGTACTTTTTGCTTTTCCTTGGCTTCTCTTTCACCTCACTGCTCCTTCTTTTATTTCTTTTTTAATTCTTTTCCCAACCTCTAGACCTTTGAATATTTAGGGTAGAATTATGGTTAGGGTTAACTCTAAGGTTAGGGTTTAGCTTGTTGGACTATCTCCTCTCTTAGGCAGCCTCCTCGCAATACCATTGAATTTCATAGTTTTACATAGTATCTCTTGCCAATAATTGACACATGCAAGCGCAATACATATCCAGTCTTTATGTCTTTATGTCTTTAATGAATTCCAGCCCATCTGCCAAAGTGATACCTTTCTATTGGTGATTAGTAAGCATCTCAAAATTAACAAGAGCAAACTCTATCCATGATCTTCTGTCCCTCTAAGAATGTACTTTACAGTATTTCAGAGCTTCAAGCAAAATTAGGGATTTTCTCTTATCCTTTTCTTCTTCATAAATCACAGTCCTCAACAATTATCTTGGCCTTTTTACAATAATATATTCAAAACCTGGCCAATCTTTACCTCCTTCAGGTAGTCATCTGTGTAAGTGCACTCCTGATACTATAACAGATTACCAGAGACTAGTTACTTTATAAAGAAAAGTAGTTTATTTAGTTCACAACTTGGAAGTGCAAGGGGTTGTCCAAGAGTATATTTACTTGAGTGATTATCTCATGTCCTCTGCTACCATGGTCACAATGCATGTAAAAGATCTTATCACTAGGCAGGAAGCCTAGTGCCTTCTCCTTAGGCATCAAGGTTTATAGTTTGACCACCTCTATACAGCCACACTAACAGCTGAGCTTCCAAAATGTAAACCATTGCAGGACAAAACATCCAGCTATCACATCACGTCTTACTGAATGATTGCAACACCTTTCAAAGAAGTCTTTCTTCATTTTCTTTCACCTATACCAGTCTTTTCTCAGCAATATGGAAAAGTTAGTCTTTAAAACTGGGAATAAAGATGATAACTGTATTGCAGCCATCATGTTAAGATAAAATTTCATTACAGAACAGAACAACAGAAGTCTGGCTGAGATCATTAAACATTTTGTGCACTATAAATCTTTCTTGGATTCAAAGATGAATTAAATAGATTATTCTGTCACATTCTGATTATTTTACCATTGTTCTACATTTTTTAAAGATCAGAAGCATCACAGGATATATAGCACTAGGTTTTATTATATATTGTAATATTACTATATTATTGTGATTATTAATTGCTCATTTGAAAAAAACCTTTACCTGTTGGAATGGAAGTCATGTGTTTTACTAGTCAGTCACTTATTGCAAAGCTATATAACATTCTGGTTTTACCTTTCCTTGGTAAATTTGGAAGACAAAGACACTAAAAGTTTTATAATCTGATTTATTCATGGAAAATATATAACTCGGATATCATGCCACATATGAGCATACAAACTTCAAGAAATATCCTACAGATTAAAGGTAGACTGCCATAAACCAGTAATATTTTGTGTTAAAAGGAGTCCAGGTAAGAAAACATTTACATGTTTATGATATACATGACAAAACTTTAATAGATGAAAATGGAAATACATTTCAAAAAACAAGATTCAGTTTTCATAGTTTTGTGTTTTCCCTCTGAACTCCAATTCATTGTTCAGGCATGAACTAGTAATAAGACAAATGGTATGCTCCATGCACCCCAGCTCCTCGACCACAGACTACACCCAGTTTGTATCCTGTTACAAAATGGCCACACAGCAGGAGGTGAACAGTCCACATTTACAATCACTCCACAGTGCTGGAGCTGCAGCCTGAGCTCAACCACTTATCAGATTCTTAGATTCAGTGATGTTAGATTCTCATAGGAGTGCCTAACTGACTGTGAGCTGCTCATATCAGGGACAGAGGTTGTGCACTCTTTTTGAGACTCTAAGGCCTCATGATCTATGGTTCAGCTGTGATAGTGATGCTAGCACTGAAGGAGCAGCAAAAGATACAGATTAACATTAGCATAGAGGTTTGACTGCACAGAGATCATAATATATCAACTGCTTGAAGACTCACGTCAAAAGTTATTAGTGGTGGCAAATGATTCTGCATTTTGATGATTTGCATGATTATTTAATTATATAGGACAATGTAGTAATAATAATAATAGAAATAATAGATACTGTAAGTGTAATTCACTTAAACTACCACAACTCCATTTGTCCCTTTCTGTGAAAAAAAATTAGCTTACATAAAACTGTTTTCTGTTGCCAAAATGGTTTGGTACCACTGCTGTGGAGAAATGATTCAGTACCTCTACAGTCAAAAGATCTGAGATTGAACATCAGTTTTTTAGCTCTAAAGAAAACAAAATAACAACGTATGACACACTCTTCTCACATGTATATAGAACAATGTAAAATTTCCTCTTTGTAATTCATAGAATTAGCCAGAGCAATTTAACTGTAGTTTTAGAAAACAAATTTGCAGTTATAGTACCTCATTATATATCATATAATAAATATTGTATATAACTATATATGTGTATAATTTAGTATCTGCTTGTGAAAAAGAGTAATCATACTTTAAGTGCAGCTTTCTTTGGTTCTGCTCACATATAGCAGGAAAATGGCATGGGAAGAAGGAAGATTAAAGAAATGTTTCTGAAAACATAAAATTCATTTAAATGTTTCTTAATATATAACATTATATGGCTTCCATGATTTTCATACAAAAAAAAATCAAGACAGAAGAAAACTAGTCAAAGCAAAAGCAACAGTAAGATAATATTTAGTATTACATCGAGTGATATTTTTATTGTTCTCTCTCTCTCTCTCTTTTTTTTTTTTGTTCCAGGGTCGAACTCAGGGTCTCACACTTGCCAGGCAGGCACTGTGCTGCTGAGCTATATCCCTGTCCACTTTCTCAGATTTCTGGAGTATATGCCTTTCTTTCTTCTTTTCATGCATAAAAGTGGAACTAGATAAATGGACAAAGTAATTATAATAAATATTGATTGACATGATCACATATAATATTTAGCCATATCCTATTAAGGTTAATATTCTAAGAGAAAATTGGGATTTAAATAGTTACATTAATTGCTTTTCATTTTTAGAAGGTAAGAAGATCTCACAGGTTTTAAGGATAACAGTTTGTAACCTAGTAGACTGCCCAACCCTACAAAAATCATAAAATATCACATAAGATTATTTTTGGAACAGAACCAAAGTTAATAATTTATGTACAGTGGTACCTTAGTTCACAAACGCTTTTATTTGTGAACAATTTCACAAACAGAAACGTTTCACAAAACTTTGTTTTTGTGTGTGAACTCTGCCTCCGGTGGTGAACCCAACCATGGCTTCCCCTCATGACCATCTTTTCCAGAATCGCAGAATGAATTAAACTCATGAACCAAGGTATCACTCTATAATTTTACTCCACTATTTTCCTCACATGAGATGCAGCATTTAAACATGTAAACAGCTGTTAGTAAAGCTACTATAGCTATTAAAAAATATTATGCACAGGAAATAACTTAAAAGTTAAGTACCATTAGTACCTATGCAAAGCTATAAAATTTTGACACATTGTATGGTAATAATAACAATCTCTACAAGGTAGGGACTTCTACAGTTCAAGGTGAGGTGATGACTGAAGAGTGATGCTCAGTAGTCCTGTGCCCAAAAGTTAAATTTGTCAAGAAGAGAGATGAATAAAACTTGTGCAAACAGATGTTTCTGACTCAGAAAGCATTATAAATGATAAAGAGCCACATTTTGCCTACAAAACGGTTCCTATGTGGCAGTCATAAATGACAACGACATGGGGATAACCTGGGGGTTACTTCAAAAGGGCCTGAGTAAGTATCTTTATATTATGGAAGTAAATAAAAAATTTCTTAAAATACTCATGGGGAGAAAAAGATGTATTTTCATAGATCTTGTATGGGCAATCTACTTTATTAAAAACTGAAAATTAAATTGTGTGTCTACTGAACAGACCTAATTTTCTCTTTTACGATTAAAGTGAAAAATATAACCTAAATGGTACTTTGTTTGACAGACTCAAATTAACATATTACCTGTTCTAGGATTTTAAAAGTCCAATGAAACTGTTTATTTCTAGCATGCAGCTGAGCTGTAAGACAAAGACTAGTATTTTTCTCAGTGAGTCTAACGTAGAAACTCTTAAAAGCAACAAGCACCTCCATTATCCCTGCTGGCTTCTGATGCTGCATCTTGATAGTAAGTTAGTTCCAGGACTATAACTCTTGTAGCTCTAGGTTCTTTAGCTCACATCAACCTTCTAACCAAAACCTCTTAAAAATATAGACTTTTATTTAAATATGTAGTTCTTTGAATTTGCTGAGTTGATAATAGTTTAATTTGGAAACCAGAGCCCATTAAACTAATTACTGAATCAATAGTGTTGTCATAAGCCGGGCGTGGTGGCGCACGCCTTTAATCCCAGCACTCGGGAGGCTGAGGTAGGCGGAGCGTTGTGAGTTTGAGGCCGGCTTGGGCTACAACGCGGCGCAAGGCCGACCTGAGCTACATAGTGCGACCCTGCCTCAAAAAACCAGGGCCGGGAGTTTGGCTCAGTGGCTTAAGTACCTGCTAAAAACAAAAACAAACAAACAAACAAAAAAAACCAAAAAAACCCCACAAAATTGTGTTGTCATAAATTCTTAAGTCCCTATTATGGAATAACAATATAGATAACTTCACAGTATTTATAATTCCTTATGGTTTTATAGGTTCAATTTTCTAGTTACATTTAATTGTAAATATTAGAATTTATTGCTTTAAACTAGTTCTCCAACTTTAGTGTGCAGTAGCGTTTTCCGGTTCCGGGTCCTCAAACATAAAGTTTCTGATTTAGCAGGTAGGGGTGATTCTTAAAACTGCATCACTAGAAAGTGCTCAGGTATCTTTGTCACTTTACATGTTGCAGGGACAATGTATTGGACACTCAAACTTATAGGATGGGAGATTATTTTGGCTCATGATTCCAGTTCATAGTCAGCTGGCTTCAAGGCAGAGGGGCATGAAAAGCAGGAATCAGAGAGAGTCAAGGGAGAAATAACCGTTCAGGCCATCCGCACTGTAAACCGCCTCATCAAACCAGGACCTACCTCCCACGACACAAGTCAGCGCCAATGCCCCTGTAATCCAGTCATCTTCCAAAGAGCCTGCCTATAATCATAAGCATGGGGCTTTAGGGAGACTAAACATAAACCATAGCATCAGGTAAAACTGACACTTCAGCAGAGAGAAAACACTTTGAAAACCACCAATTTGAAAGTTGCTGTTTGTATATATATTGCAATACTAAGACAGATATTATATCTAAGATTCAATTTCCACTTCGTTAGGCATTAAAAGTATAATTCTCTCAAGTCATTATTCTGAAAATTACAAGAAGTGAATCACTAAGACTCTGACACACAATTGAGAAATGTTTATTGTCACACTTCTTGATAAAATTCACAGTTACATAATGACCAGATAAAACTTTTAAAATCACTAGAAGAAATAATATTTTTCAAAAGGATCATGAAAAAGATTTATTTCAAGGATTGGGAACTCTTGAATAAATGGTGAGGTAGAGATTAGACTAAGGAGAAAAAGATAAAAGTATTCTAGATCAAAATATGACTAATTCGTGTTAATACCTCCTCGTTCCTTAATAGTCTTGGTAGTAGCACATATCCAAAGCAAAAAAAAGTCAATTTCTAAACCAAAAGTTCATTAGAAATTATTATAAGCAATTATATAACAGCAAATTTGATAACCTAGAAGAAACAAATAAATTCCTGAACAAATATATCTTACTAAGATTGAATCATAAACCAATTGAAAACCTGAAAGATCAATATGAGGCAATGAGATTGAATCAGCAATAAAATCTCCCAAAAAAGAAAAGCTCAGCTGGGGATTTAGCTCAGTGACCTAAGCGCCTGCCTGGCAGGCACAAGGTTGTGAATTTGATCCCTGGTACCACAAAAAAAAAAAAAAAAAAAAAAAAAAAAAAAAAAAAAAAAAAAAAAAAAAAAAAAAAAAAAAAAAAAAAAAAAAAAAAAAAAAAAA
>RJWM01017649.1:0-31370 GCA_004363535.1 Dasyprocta punctata | reverse complement strand
AAGAATTCTGAAGAAAATGCTAACAAACTAATTCATCACTATATTGAAAACATTATTCACCATGAGTAAGTGGGTTTCATATCATGGATATAAGGCTGGCTCAACAGATATAAATCAGTAAACATGGTACACCAATGCAATCAAGAGAAAAAAGGACAAAAATGTAATCACTTCATTAGACGCAGAAAAGGAATGTGATAAAATTATACATCATTTTAAACTAAAAATTCTGAACATATTAAAAATAGAAGGACCATACCTCAGTATAATAGAAACTTGACATTCAAAGGCAAAGACAACATTCAGAAAATGCTTACATAAACCAAGAATTTGTAGTCTGAGTGAAACAACAAAGACATATACATAGCTATAAATATAAATATTAATAAATATAAATTACTTAAAAATATTTTTTATTTCTTCAAATGCCACATATCATGATATATTTTTATATCTAAAAGGACTTGTACAAGAAAATGTTATATTCATTATTTTATTTAAAATTCATGATGAATTGTTATTTTTTCTGTATGAGATGTATATTTTAGGACAGTTTTATTAGTAGAAAAATTTCATTAATTTGTCTCTCTATGATACCTCTTTGTTTTCTTATTTTAATATCCATTAATATGTAAAATTCCTTCTGAATTTTGTGATACCCAAAAATATACTAAATTATGAAAAATCAAATAACGTTTGTGTTGCAGCAAGTGAATGTGTCACCTTGTCTGTTGGTAGATCAGTTAATGATAAGCTCATTCTAGAATTTGTTTAACTTATATATATTTTCTTTAGCCATGGCTATATGAAAATGGAAAAGATATATTTATTGTTATCTTGTGTCTTTCACAATCACATTTTATTATATCTATGAAATATTGTCTATAGAGAGCATGTCATAATTACAGTAAATGCAAACTGTTGTTTTTGACAAGGTGTTGCTCAGAATAGCTGTACTAATTCACAGCCTCTTCTACACAGCTATGAATTTTCATTTCTGCTTTAGGGCTTACTTATCCTCCATAACTAAATTTTATCTTACATATTTATTTTAAAGATTATAAAGACAAACTGAATATCCTAGAGGTCTTGTATATTCTAATATGAAAATTTACATAGACAATTCTTTTATAAATTAGGAAAGCCCAGAACACAAATGTTTGAAGGGAGGGGAGAAGGGAGAGAAAGTCAATGAAAAAAGATTAAAAAATGTGTTATATCCATATACCGACTCCCCACAAGGAATGTAATCATTATATACTGCAAATGTGTACTAATAACATGAAAATTTTAAAAATGAAGAGAAAACAAAAAATTGATAATTTTGCTAGCTCAAAGTAATATAGTTCATTTCATGCACAATGTTAATGTCTATTGCAGATCAGCATAGAGCATTGCTCATGGTTATCACTTCAGTATCCAAGCTACCCAGGCATTAGCTCTATTGGAAAATAGGCATTCCTATATAGAGTGGTAAAGCTTCTTTCAGTCTCTTGGGATGACATTATATTGTTTGTTCCACAGAGCATTTGTACATTTAGTAATAGTCTTAGAGACATGTTCAGAAATTAAACATGCACTATAGATTTGTGGTAAGTAAAATGGTTTTAATTTAATATAAAGAAAATTATAAAGAAACCCAAAATCAAATTGTGAGGAACATTTTTTAGTTTTTCTACTAAAAAAAAGTACAATACTGAAAGTTGCACCCTACCAATAGATTAATACAAAAAGTTTCAATAATATTACTTAAATTTCCATTTTGTCAGTAACTTAATTTTTGCTCAGAATTAGGTATTATATAAATAATTTTTATATTTTCTCATAAATATTACTTTCTGGCAAGGTTTACATTAAGTAGCACAATCTGGATTGCTGTATATTTTAGAAATAAGAATTTTTTGACAAAATACTGATTTTGCATACAGGAACTTGGAGATTTTATTTTGAAAGATGATGTGGTCTTCCTTTTTAGTTTGTCACAGTTTCTAAGGTACTCTCACTGTTGTTTCTTTTTACTTCCACATAATCCTTTCCGGTCTTGATAAAGTTTATCTAGGATTGTG
Source organism: Dasyprocta punctata (assembly GCA_004363535.1). Classification (NCBI taxonomy): domain Eukaryota; kingdom Metazoa; phylum Chordata; class Mammalia; order Rodentia; family Dasyproctidae; genus Dasyprocta; species Dasyprocta punctata. The sequence continues at coordinate 29,304 of RJWM01017649.1, read as the reverse complement.
TTTGCGAGAACAGATGGTGTTTCATGAGAGATGGGGCTGGGTTCACTAATCAAGAAGAAAGAGATGAATTTAGATATTTCATTTTCTTCTCTGATGCATCCCACTTTAATAGAAAGAAATGATTTCATAAAGCTGAGTTTGGTTCAAATTTATGTAAACACACCTGTCACAATTAGCCACATGCATAATTTCCCTGTTTTGTAATGTTTAGAAAGGGTCTATCTGCAATTAATTCTGCTTTAAATCTTTTTTCAAAAGAATAAAAATACTATTTTTGTACTGCTTAGAAATGAACTAAAATAGATGTGTATGTGACAGTCTCTAGTTACAAAAATTTTGAACACACAAAGTATGGCATCTTCCTTCTGGCATTTAGAAAAAAATTACCTATTGAGTCAGGTTACTTCTATAATATGTTTCTTTCACTTATATGAGGCTTATCAGTATAAATAAAATATAAGCTCTATAGTTAAAAGTGAGTTAGAGTATAGATAATTGAGACTAACACATTTCTCATGTACATAGAGAAGTATTTATCCAACAGGTTTATCTTGGCAAAAGTAAATATATTGTTCTTAATGTAAGAATGTGTGTGACTTGCTATGGAGTCATATTAACTAGAGTATGTCCATATATAAATATATAGAAACAGTTAGATAACTGTCTAAAAAGAGAAAGGAAAACAAGATCCTCCACTTTGCTGTAAAAGTTTTATTTTCCTATATGGAAAAATTTCCTTAGTTTGAATTATTGAATTTTTATACCTGAAATTGCTGAGAAATAATGTTTCATCAAATATGAAGAAAATGTAGAGAATTCTTTGCTTTGGTTTTCTAGAAATGGTACTGCAGAATGAGACTTGAGGACAGCCTGGTGTCCATTTCCTTAGAGTAGAAAGTATGTATTTTTAATTTTATAAAAAGTCAAAAAAGTGAATTTAAGAGTTATTTAATAAGGCAGTTATGGTTAATATCATAAATAACTTGGACATTTTCTATGAATATAAAACTATTGGAAGACTGAACACAATAATAGACAAGGTAAATATAATTAGATTGTCTTTTTTGGTTTATAACACTTTTCTCATAAAAGAGGAATATCACGCATCACTTTTTTGTGATTGCAAAGACTCATTTGCTATATTGCTATCTGTGAAACATAATAATACAGCAATGAATATAAGTTAAATAATTTGAATGTATTCAAACAAATTTCAATTTGTTTTAGATCAAATTACAATTATTTACATAGTCCCAGTTGTTGCAATATTATCAAATAAGAAAAAATAAATCCAGTCTTTCATGGAAATACACATCAACAAATCCAGATTAAAAAAGAAACACTAAATTTTCAAGTTTAAAAAATTACATTATATGTATGACTATTTTTTGTTGACATATTATTGCAAGACTCAGTCCTAAATAGTCCACATTCTTCAACCTCCATGAGTGTCAGTTACAGTATTTAATGAAAGTGCTAGACCAGACTTCCGTTTTAGCTATATACATAAAGATCTTTCAAGCTATACTTTCTCTCCTCACAATGAGAAAAAGATTTGAAGAACTAAAATGAACATTTTCTCTTAAAACTTAAAAGAATAATGAGGTCTCAGGACATGCAGCCTCTGAACTCTACAGAGAAGGTTAAATAGAGAAATCACAGCCAAGATCAGCTTCTTGGGAGCAAGTGCCACTCACCGAAGTGAAGACAGGATGAAAACTTGACAGCTGGTGAAGGATGAATGTGGGCCACCTGAGAAAGCAATTCCTAGGTGCAAGGGTCAGGAAGTGACAGCTGAAGGTTTCCCCTCAGGACCTCCTCCAAGTTCTCAGGGTGAAAAGTAGAGAAAAATCTAACATTTGAGACAGGATAAGAGGAAATTAACATTTTGAAAAAAGACCACTGAAAAGTGTAAACGTTTTTGAATATCTTTGGAATATTATCCAAAACAAAGGCTTCCAGTCTAAGTGAACCTATTTTATTAAAGTCTTATTTTATAAAGAGTTATTAGACAATTCCAATTGTTTCTTGCTTTCCTGTCTCACATATGAAGAAATAGATAAAGACTAAAAAATGCTTTTAAATTACAGTCTATTGTCAAGGGTCAACTAAAAAAATAGTTTTAATTGTAACATATAAAATACTAACTCTGTCCAAAATTTTAACTCCATAGCAACAGGGTCCCAATATGATTAGAGTGAGGATTATGTCTGCTAGAGCAGGAAGGCTTTGCTTAAATAGAAGTTTTTAGGGAAATTTCGAACCAAGAAAAAATGATGAGGAAAAAATTTGAGGAAACTAGAAGAAACTGTAGCCTCTGGCATGAATACCAATACAAAATATTCAAAGAGCCCACTTCCTAGTCAAATACAAATAAAATCTCACAATATATCTGCTGTGGTCAAATTACTTGATACATCATGCATGGTTTCCAAAATATTGTAATGCATCCTGAAAGACAAGACAAGACATAGTCTGAAAAGATGAGTCAAATATCAGAAGTCCCCTGAGATGTGGATGTAGATTTTGGAAACAATAGATAAGGAATATAAATAACTATATTCAATAGGTCAAAAATTTAATGGAGACTAAACAGTATGTAAATACATATGAGTAATATTGTCAGAGATGAAAGTTCTTACAGTTAATAAAAATTTTAAAAAATATTCTAAAAGAAATGAAAAACAGTTTTGAGTTCATTAATAGAAACGAAAGGTTGAGGTGTGAGTCAGTTAGCTTAGAGAAATGTCAGAGAATCTTTCTAAGCTTTACAGCTTGTGTTTGGATGTCACCCTCTCCCCAAAGGCTCATGCAATCTCAGGTGGGGATTTTTCAAAGGTGGCTGGATCAAGAGTGTGATTGATTGATGGTGCAATGCTGGAATTGAGGGGGTGTCATTATTAAATTAGTCTTCTGATTGGTTTGGCACCACTTTAATCCTGGTAGCCTGGATACAATAAAAGGGACACAAAGACATGTCTTGTCCCTTGCTTACTTTTGCTATTTTCAGCAAAAATAAGCTGAAATGGTTGTCCTCTGGAATGACCCTCTGCCATGCCACCCTGCCTTAGAGTCAGTCAGTTATGGGCTGAAACCTCTACAAAGTGTGAGCCAAACTTTTCCTCCTTTAACTTTAGAGAAATACAGTTATACTGAAAATCAAGACTGATCAAAGAACTCTTAACTGACATTTATGTTCATAAGGAATCTTAAAAAAGATAGTCCAAATGCTGTACTATAAACACACCTTAACAAATTTATTAAAATTGAAATCATATAAAATATGCTATCAGAAGATAATGGCATTCAACTAGAAATTAATTATAAAAAGGAAGTTAGAAAATTTGAAAATACTTTGATCAAACCATTTTTTAAGTTAACAGTACATCAAAGAAGAAACCTTTAGAGAAACTGAAAACTGTATGTTGAACTAAATGAAAATAAAAATGTGGTTAAATTTAAGGGATGCTGATAAAGTAACATTTACATAAAAATCAATAGCATTTGAATGTGTTTATTAGAAAAAAATCCTAAAATAATTGATATCTAAACTTTCACTTCAAGGAAAAGAGAGAAAACAATAATAAAATCCTGAAAGAAACAAGGAAAGTAAACAAGGTCGGGTTCTGGTAAAAGCTCTCTTCCTAGCTTGATGATCCTTACATTATGGAAAGAATGGGTTCTGTTGTGTCTCTCTCGTTTTATAAAGTCTCTAATCCCATTGTGGGTATTTTACTCCTATGATCTCATCTAAACCTTTAAATGATGTGGGAAAGAATGTAAATCTGTATAGTCACAATGTAGAACAATATGGAAACTCCTCCAAAATTAAAAATAGAACACAATGTGTACAGCGATCTCAGTATCAGGTATATAACCAAATAAAACAGAATTAGCAGTTGAGGAGACATCTGCACCCCCAGCTTCTAACGGTATTCACAATGGACAAATTATAGTATCACCCTAAATGTTCATCAAATGATTAATGAAAGAAAGCATGACACATATTCACAAGGGAATACCATGTGGTCATATGAAAGAAAAATATCCGATCATTTGTGGTGATGTGGCTGAATCTGGAGAATATAATATCAAGTGAAAAAACCCTGGCACAGAAAAAGAAGTACATCTTTTTTGTGTGTGACGTGTATTCTAAGTAATATGTTATCCATTGTTCTAAGATTATAATACACAAGGTATTAACTCCTGTTATCTTCTAATTATTTTATTTTTCGCAGAAGAATACTTTTCATATTCTCTTTATTAATATCTACCGACATAACATTAAAATAAAAATTAGCAAGATAGTTGAGTACCTTGTACTCTTTATCATATTTGGAAGTTAAATTGTAGACCTGAATCAAAGAAACAAGTAATTCATGCAGTACTTCTAAAGCAAACAGCAAGCTGCGTACCATGTACTGGATGGTGTCATTCACGTGTGGAATATAACAAAGTTCATGACATAGAAGTTGAATGAAAAATTTTGCTTGCCAGAGGCAGGAGTGGTAATGAGAGAAAGGAACATGCTAGTGAAAAGACACATAACTGTATAGAAGGAATAAATTTCCAATAATCTATTATCTAGCAAGCTGACTCTAGTTAATGATTTGATAAATTATATTCTCAAGAATATGTTAAGAAAAGGAATTCTACATACTGCTTAAATTTGATGCAAAATGCTATACAATGCCTAAAACTGATAATAATATTTAACAATGCATTCATTAACAAGCTAGACTTAACAAATCTCTAAAGTATATACACTTCAAAATATATTTTTGTGCAGCATAAAGGCATACATTGTTAGGGGTTAGTTAAAAAAAAAAACCTAAACATAAATATTTGTGGCAGTGACTTTACTGCTATAATCAAAAAAATAAACTGTAATTTTTTAACCACAAAATTTTTTCAAACCTTCAACCTGAAATCTATATCACTTGTCATCTTGCTGTGTTCAAAACAAAACATAAATTCATTGATTGATGTAAGACTATTCCTTGTAATCCTCTCACCTGCTGTAATCTGAATAGTCTATATTGTAGTCAGATGTCCTACTGACATCCTGAGATATGCTTCGTCCTACCCATTATTCTGGAATCTTCTCCTACCTCATTTTGTGTTGGGCACTGTGTTTCAGGAATTCCATGTGCTTCTGATTCTTCTATCCTCCTAATTTTGATAAAGCTTGTTCTTTTTCCAGTAACCTAAGAAGCTTTTTTTCTTTTGAAAATCTGAATATCTGAAGATGTTCTTCACATGTTTTGGTTTGACTAGATTTAAGTTTTATGCTGGCAATCATTTCATTTAAAATTGTGAAGTCTATTTTCCTTTGCATCTGGCTTTCGGTCTTAATCTAAAGCAAGATTCTATTGTTACTCTTAATTTTTCATATGGGAACAAAGTTTTGTTTCATTTGCTTGTTTTCCCTTGAGCTATTTAGAATCTTTGCAACCTGTTTATTAGGAATGTGAATAATTTTTATGACAAGTGTATTTTTTAAGTAGTGCTGACTGTTTATGGGTTCTTCAAAATGGAGACCATTGTTCTTTGGTTTAGAGAAAAACTTTTGGTAATTCATAATTTCTTCCTATTTTTTCCATTCCTTGTTTCTTTTTATATATTTATACATGTTGTACCACTTTGATTTATTCACAAATTATCAAGACATAAATTTGTATTCTAGCTCATTTTCATCTCTTTGTTATTTTATTCTATATTCTGCATAATTTCCCTTATATTATCTTTTAATTCTTTTCTATTGTATTTTAAATTTACAAGGTAATTTTCTTATTCTTTGAATGTCTTTTTATACACTGTTGTCCTTGTATCATGGTATAATATTTCATATCCTTCAGTTTATTCATTATGGAGTATAATTTTTATGATTTTATTTTATTGCAACTTTGTTTTAATTCTCCTGAATTTCTTCTTGAAAATAACAGATACTGGAATTCTTTCTTTTTTAGTTTCTTTTGAACATGTTGCCAAATTATCCCAGAAAAGTAATTATTTTCATAATGGATGCTGTGCACAGACCTTTCCTTACCTAAGGAAAGACAGGTACATATTTGACATACAAGATAAGAAAGGATTAGTGGTACATAAACATTTCTCTGGGTAGAGCTGAAAATGTAGGGTTGATGTCTGGTGCAACTTTAAACAAATATGTGACATTGACATAGGCTTTTTCAGATACTGCTGAAAACAGACATGTAAGATTTCAGAGTCACAAATTATCATTTAATCTTTGTGAGAATACCTATGCCCTTTGGGAATTTTTAACAGTATTTTGAAAGTAAGCTCTCTGAAAAGATTAGATTTATTCCTCCTAATTCAAGCAGAGAAGTATGTTTCCAAGCTATTGAGATTTGAAGCATTTATTTATTCATGATTTTACACTACTCAATAATTGATTATCTACTATGTGTGAGAAACAAATGCAATTAGGACACAATGAAGAAACAACATAGACACATACTATTCCCACATGGAAATTACAGTCTAGGGGAAAACAAAATTCAGAAGAATAATTATGCTAAAAAGTTTATAATTGCAATCTTTGAAAACTGCAGTGAAGAAATTTTCATCATGACTGTATGTCAGGGAATATAATTTAAAGCAGGGATGCCTCAGGAAGCAAGGTGTTGAGTGAAGAAGTGAATAATGAGTTAGAAATAATTTGGAAAGAGTGACAAAGGAGAGACCACTCTATTCCAGTGGTGTGACTGGGACAGCAAAAGGCAGAAGAAACCAGCAAAGATCATGGTGTGCTCTAAGTGTGAAGTGCAAAAGGAGAGAGGGCAGATAGCTCTGAAGAAGACAGAGGTTAGGATAATGTAGTATTTCATGGAACACAATAACATTTTCAAACTTTTATATCAGTAATGAAATGAAAAATTAATCTCATTGGCATTATTAAGACACTTTGATATTAACAAACAATGCATTTTTACTATCACTGCAGGAACGTAAGAGTTTATATGTCAAAAAGATCTGAGTACAAATACAATACTGCCATTCCCAGCTGTCTGATAATCGATATGTTTACATTGCTTTTCTGAGTTTCAGTCTCCATGAATGGAAATAATAATATCTACATTTAGATTGCATAGAATTGAAGATCAAATAAAAAATATGCATACTATTATGACACTAATTCTTGGTCTGATATTAAAATTTTAAGTTTGTCCTATATTATAAAACTGATACATACACTTAGATGTGGGTTGAGATAAACAGTCATAGTACTTAATTAAATTATATATCGTGATAGAGGGGCTCCAAATTTCTTTATTAACTCTGCAAGATATGTCTTAAACATGTGTCACTATAAAACATGTTTTCAATTTTGATGTCTAAAATTAAGAAAAAAAATGTATCAAATGCCTGAGTTACAATTTGCCAACAATGGAAGATCAGTACTTAAAAAAAATTTAATCACGTGGGTTTATCTTCTATAGCTACTTTCAGAATGAGTTCACAGATAAATCATTTTGTTCAGCACACAAAATGTGAAAGTTTCAAGGTAACAGCTGTGCATACTGATGTCTTTATACTAAATTCACCAGAAAACAAGTGTTTTTGATGATAGAGATTTTTTGAACAGACACAAAGATTCACTGTCCCCGCCCTTCTTTCTTTTTTTCTTCCCATTTTAATGCACTACCCTTTTAAGATACAGTGTTTTGGAACACTAAAAAGCTTGTCAATAGCATGGGATGGAACATTCGGATCCAGAGGATGAATTAAAATGTTTAATGTCCCTGCATTGTACTCAAATGAAATAAATCAGATCAAATAACAGAATTTATAATTCAGTATGTAGCTTTTCATCATTAATCCAGTAGTCACATAAGTTCAGAATTTTCTTAAAGAAACACACACATTTCCCCTTGTAACATATCATGTGTGTTATAAATTCAAAAAGACACAACAGTAAAAATAAAGTGCTATCTTACAAGATTTATTTAAACATTTAAAATTAAACATTTGACTCATGTACTTACAAGGTGACTGATTATTTGCCATTGTGATGATTTTCTTTATGACTTTGAAGACCTTTGTAAGAAAATATGTATTTCAATAGGAAAAGAGTTGTACTTGGCAGCCAGATAATGAAGCTTTTGCAGGCTTTTTCTCAGGATTACAAGAAAGGATTAAGGCTCCCCAAATTATTTCTGTCAAGGGCTGCAAATACCTTTAACTCCATTAGCAGGCATTAAATCTTGTAATTAAATATCCTTTGATGGTGAGATGTATGGAAATATTCTCATTTTGAAAGATAAATTAACACTTAACATTTTATGCCTTAAAGAAAGAAAATACTAAGGAGAATACAAAAGTAGAAAAGTACTTATCACTATAGACAGTGGGGGAAAAAAAAAGAGAAAGGTGTAGAGATATAGTATAGTTCTGAACATTCCCGCAAAGTTCCCCTTGTTAAATGGTCCTGACCCGTGGAGTTATTAGGTGGTGGTAGAAATAATAGAAAGCATAATGTAGAGGAAGATAATTAGGTCACTTACTGGGAGTGATCAAAGGGGATATTGGCACACCTGGACTCTTCTTTTCTCTTTATATTCTAACGACCATGAGGTGAATCATTCTCCCCCACTTTCTCCTACCCTGATGTACTGTTTCACTATGGGACCAAAGAAACAGGCCCAACTGGCCACGCACTGAAAGCTTTAAAATTGTGAAGCAAGGTAAGTTCTCTCTCATTTCAGATAGATGATAGTTTATAGTGACAGAAAGCTGACAAATACAGAAAATAGTATTTCAGTACTTGAAAATCAGTTTTCCCTTGTGTATGCTGTTTGCTAATGTTACAAACTGTAGCCTCTTAAGGCTATTTTTTTTTTTTTTTTTACATTTCAGGATACAAGCATTTTGGCAGTTTCTTCAATTTTTCTGTAAAATTATGAGTAACAAGAAATTTATTCCTCAAAGTAAAATGTTTCAATAAAAGGGATGAAATTATAAAGATAATATAAACTGAAGAATATAAATGAGAAATGCACGTCTTGATTTTAAAACATAAGTATGGGCACTCAATTAGGTGGAGGTGGATTCTTGTAAAACTAATCAAGGAGGAGCATTGCTCCTGGAAGCAATATGAGCAACCCTTTTAACATAGTCTGTGACATGGAAGTGATGTACAAATTGTACTTGTTTAAAATTATAATAAGTATGTTCTGTCATGGCTCTAAAAGTAAAGACTTATCATACTTATATTTCAGTTTCAACTCTACTTAAGACTCTAAGACTACAGAAAATGTACTCATATTCCCTGGGGAATAATCTATACCTCTATAATACGACATATGTTTTACAAAGACAAATTTATAAAAATGCTGACTTTGAAAAGAGGCTTATTAAATTCACTTTCCAGACAGTTTCCTCAGTTTAATTTTCATTTTGGTTGTCTTTTCCAGGTGACAGAGAAAAAAATATTCTTTTGCATTTCACAATGAGAAGCATGATGAAATCTTAAAACTTTTTAATTAACCAGAATTTATTATAAAGCCTTCAAAAAAAAAAAAGAAAACTTCATTCAATGTAGAAATATTACATGCTCTGTAAATAGTTTTGTTGAATTACTGTTTTAGAGTGGAATGTTGCTTGAAAGGGGCCACAATTTTCTAAGAAATCTGAATTTAGTAACTGATTTACCGGTATCAGAGTCGTAGAAAGGGTAATACAGCCACTTTGTTCACAGCGTGATGGCCTCGCCGCTTTATTTATGAGTCACTGGCAGCACTGGAAAACAAACAGCTGCATCAGGATTTTTCTAGATATTAAAACACTTTTATTGATGCTTTTGAACTTGGTAGATCATCTCCTGGGACTCTGTTAACAAAGTATCACTAAATACACAATTTATTATAGAACAACCTATTTAGTGAAAATGTCTCTTCTTTGTGAAAGTACAAGTGTCTGTTTAGAAAAAATTGAACTTCTCTTTTCAATTATGTGTTAGTGTAAGATTTTCTGAGTTTTTCTCTTTCCTTTAAAATCTCAGTAAGATGATCAATGATCTCTCTTTTACATAGACAACTGTGAATGTGAACAAGTAGTTTGTACTTGAAATATTATAAATGTGCTATTGAAATGCACTTCCAATACATACACACTCTCTGTAAAATAAGATTTATTTATTTTGTAAGTTGAGTGAACTGAACAAAATATCATATTCAGGTTACTGTTTCAGAATTAGGACTTTTTATGATCCTCACTGTATTGTCAGAAAAAAGACAGCACGCAAAATAAAAATAAACATATTAGACTCCTATTAATCACTCAAAATCTCTTTTTTCTACAATATAGATATCATACTACAACTGAATTATACACCAAATTGTAAGAAAATGTCCACAAAATTTTAATCTTATAGGTGTTCTGTTATTTTTATAATATAATACATATATTTCTAAAAACAAGTATCCATTAAATGCCATATTCAAAGTTGTAGTATAAATCTTTATTCTTAGAAGATGTAGATTTCTTTCTAAGTGACCTGTATTGCAAGATCAGTGAAATCTTTTTTTTTTTTTTTTTTTTTTTTTTTTTTTTTTTTTTTTTTTTTTTTTTTGTGGGGATCAAACTCACAGCCTTATGCCTGCCAGGGCAGGTGCTTAAGCCACTGAGCCAGACTCCCGGCCGAAGATCAGTAAAATCTTAAAACTATTTTTTAAAGGAAATAAACACACTGATTCCATTATAAGAGGAAAACAAAATAAAGCACTTTTATGAATATAAAATATTATCAAACTCCCATGTAAACATGCCTCTGTAGATCAAAATTTTTCTAGTTTTTCTTCTGGACAACAAATAAAACAAAAAACAAATATATATAAAAACAATAATAAGAAAAGTTTTATTCAAGAACAGTTTTGGTGAAACTTTGAGAAGGGTATAATTTGTGCACTCCTACATCATGTACTTCTTCAACTTTGACTTTGGTCACAAGCTACATGGGAAAAAATGCAAGGACCAAACAGCAGACACACTCAGAAATCGTCAAAAAATTCAGCTCTAGCAGATGAACATCTTATTTGAAGCTAAAACCCAAACAACATGTCCTTCCCCTTGCTCCATTTGGATTAAAAGAAACATGGACAATCTGCATTAAGAACTATCCATGTTCTCTGTGTGATAGCACAAAAAGAGAGAGGCCTTCTAGACCCATTCTCAACTCATCCATAAAGAACTTCTGCAGAGAGTCAAGCCAAAAGATTCAAATTTACTACTATTAATAATGCAGGGAAGCCACAACTCATGACACTATTGGTCTCAGAAAATGTGGTACCTTTCCATGCTGAATACTTTGAATAAAGGAGCTCAGGAGTAAGGTCTTTGTGAAATTCTTTTGTTGTTTTTCCTTCTCCCCTTTTTCCCCCATGTCAGGCCACAGACGTTACAATACCTTTTCCCTAAGGCGGGTCATAGAAATTTCAAATTCTTTTTCTAATTGTGTCATGTGTTACTGTATAAGAGCTGACCATAAATTCTTGACCCTACCTTGTCTGATAGGAGATCATAAGGTTCTTATTCCAGAAGATGCATGATCCATTCTAGGAGGAAGAAATATCACACAATGAGTCCAAATTGAATCTGAACATACTGGCCTTTCAGGATTTGTCCTCGTGTTTATCATCATTAGACTGATAGATTCTGCTAGCCTGGAACTTAGCTATCTGTAACATGACATCCTCCCAACTTGGTACCGGACACAAAGAAACAACTTAGCTCTCCAAGAGTAACCTCTGTGCTCTTCTCATCATTCCACAGATAAACCTCCCACTCCCTTTTTGTGCACGTGCCGAGCCCTCTCCAATCCCAAGACTCCACAATCCCACCAAACCTCCACCCCTAGCCCACAGTAAATCTTTCTGTCTCCTGTTTTACACAGGCAGATGCTCCTTCAAATCAATTGTTAGTATGCATTTTTCCCACCTCCCAAACCCCTCCCCCAGTCAAAACTGATAAAAGTAACTACACTTCTTTGTTCTTGTTGAGAGCTTCTGCATGCCCCTTCCACCTGTGAAGTTCTCCCATTCCCTCCTCATTAAAGGTCTCCTCCTTCTCTCTCTCTCTCTTTCTGTCTCTGTCTCATTTTCTCTGAACTGCTTCAGAAAGGGAAGGGAAGGGAAGGAAAAGGAAAGAAAAAACAGGGAGAGGGTGTGGGAAGGAAGGAGGGCAGGGAAGGGAAGAAAAGGGAATGAAAGAAAGGATAGTAGGAAGGAAGAAAAGGAAGGAGAAAGGAAAGGAAAGGAATGAAAAAGACATTGTCCATGAATATTACTCTTGTTGGCCAATGCACATGAAGCTATATTGATTATCAGCAGTAAAAACCCAGAAAAAAAGTACTGTAGCAAAAGTACTTGTGAATGTTTTATGGTTGGTATCAAGATAGAAGACACTTCCAAGCTCAGAATGAAAGTGAACTGTACCTCCATGTTGGGAAAACACTAGAAATCACAGTGTTGGGGAGACGTGGAGGTGATCGATTTGGGGATTGAGCAACTGAAAGCACCCATCATGGAGATGATGTGTAGGATCCATGTGAAGTTTTCAATACTTATCACATTTACATATTCACAAAGAAATCGCTATGAAACAAAGTATAGGTACATAAGTATCATTGTATAGTGGCTTAGAAATTGCAATTGTAAGAAGATAAAAAGATAAAAAGTAGTAGTGAAAGTGCAATCTAATTTTAAAAGAATTTAGAATTGTTTCTACTTACAGTAATTACCTGATTCTACTATTTTGTCTTAGTTACTTTTCTTGCTGCTGAAACAACATACCTGATACCCAGAATTAAATGAAGAAAGGTTTATTTGGCTCACAGTTTGTAGAGGTCTCAGGCCATAATGGGCTGGCTCCAAGGGAGGGTGGCATGGCAGAGGGGCACCACAAGACAGGCATGAGGCAACAGAAGAAAAGCAGCAACAACAGAAGTAACAACAGCAAGCGATGGTAGCAGCCCTCTTTCAGTCCCTTACATCCCATCCACACACAGGGTAGAGTCCTCTGAATCCCAGCATCATACACCCTGGATTCAGCCACCCCTGAAGGGACCCAACTTTGATCCCATTAGACTTTTGGGGGGACATATGAGTACAACCTATAGCACATTACTAAATAAAATAAACCAAAAATTCTCAGTATCCAAGAAACTAAATTTTGGGAACATCGTGAAAGATGGTTTCTGTATCAATCACTATATACATTCTTAAATTTTTAATGCATTTAGAATGAAGATTGCTTTCCTAAATGTAAAGCAGAAAACATTCCAATAATTTAAGTCCATTTACCACTGTTGTCATCCTCTAAGCATTAGATTTCAGAAAGATTATATCTTATATACTAAATATCCTATACCATATTGATATGTTTTAATTGCAAAATGATACATTTAAAATCCATTAAGAAAAGTGTTTTGTATTTATATGTATATTTGTCACTTTTGATGCTTTTATTTCCTGAAGATTCAAGTCTTTAGGAGGTATTCAATTTCTTTCAGCTCAAATAGTTGTCTTCATAATTTTTTAAAATAAAATTCTTTGTGTAACATTTAAAAAACATCTTATTTTATCTAAAATTATCTTTATTTTTGCCTTCATTCTTAAGGAATGATTCTACAGATTTCTAGGCTAAGATATATTTTCTGTAGTATTTCGAAATTATTATTTCACGATTCTTCTGCTCTCTTTTTTTCTAATAAACTAGATTTCAACCAAGACTTTTAAAAATGCATGTTTCTAGTAATTTGTGATAAGACTTAGACATCTTCCAGTAACCTAAGTATGATACTTGGTTTTCTACTTGTTTATCATGCTTATAGTTCACTGGGTTTATTGAATCTCAAAATATTTGGCTTGGATAAGCTTCCAGTAATTTCAGTATAATAAATGGTTTCTGTTTCATTTACCTTACTTAGAGTTCATTGCATTTATTGAATCTCAGATTACTTGACATTTACAAAATTGGGGGGAAAAGTCATTATTAATTTTAAAATATATTTTCATTTTAATCTTCTTTCTATTTCTTTTCTACTTCTTTTTGTCACTGCTTTCCAGAGCAAGTGATTTATATTGACCTATCTGCTAGATAATGCCTCCTTCATTTGTCTGCTCTTAAACTCCTGTGGAGATCTTATTTATTATATAAATATTATGTTATTTAGATACTACATATCTCTCTAATTAATTTCTATATTTTGTGGTGAGACATTTTATGAATTTGTTCAATATGATTACATTTCACCTATATTATTGAGGATAGTGACAATAATTGTCATAGACTATTGGAGAATGGCAACAAATGGATCATTTCTTCTGTTTCCTTTTAAGATTATTTTCCCTAATTTTTATATTTATGTGTTGATTAATTCTAAGTTTTAACTTGAACATAGAGATCTTGCATTCTACATTCTTCTGAAGGTGTCCCACTACTTTAAGAACCTTGAATTCCAGGCATTTAGCTGGTTTAATTCAAACAACAAATGTACTGAGCTACATAGCAAGTTCAAATTCTAAATTGAAGAGAAAAACACTATCTTCTCAATTAAAATGGAAAAAGAGGATAAAAAGACAAATCAAAACAAAAGGAAACGTAAGTGGCTTTGAAACCTTTGGAAAATATAACTAGTTTACTCATAATTAAATAAAGAAAACATTAAGGATTGTTACACCAAGACCTACAGTCTTCTATTATATAAGCTTTATTTACTAATGGAGAATACTAGTGTTTGCTTGGGGAGAGTATTTTTGGGGTCAAAAGTATTTAGAAGTTAGGGAATACTCAAGGAGATTCTCTGAAATTAGTGGACAGCTGCGTAAAACAAAAGGAAAAAAAGGCTGATACTTCACATACTTTCGTACACTTTTCCAGGGCAAAGAGCTGTTTATAGTTATGTGAGTTTGGCACTTATAGAAGCTCTATGCCTTTCTACAAAGTAGAAAATGATATTCAAATTATATTCTAGGTATGTGACTACCTTCTGAATAAATAGAAGAGTATAATTTGTTATGCAGCTTTATCAGGAACTACACACAATTTGCAATATCCCATTTTCTCTGTTAAGTTTCTCTCATTGCTGGGACAAAATACCCAACACCCAAAATGAAGTGAAGAAAGGTTTGTTTAGCTCACTGTTTGTGAAGGTTTCAGTCCATAATCAGCTGGCTCCAAGGCAGAGTGGTATGGTACTGCGGAAACACTTCAAGGCAGCAGCCAGCAAAAGCAGCCAGAGCAAAAAGCGGGCAAGAGCAAGCCTCTTCTCCTCCCTTATCTTCCACACAGGCCACCCCCACCACACACAGAGCAGGGGTGTATGACTCACAAATTCTCCTTGCCCTCCTTTTGCACAGGATGGGGTTGTTTACAAAGGATGGACCCAGGCTCCCTGACGAGTCCCTTAGTTAAACTTCTAAACTTCTCAAGATGACACAATGTATCAACCACAACACCCATTGAACCATGCCAATTCCACAAGAGGAATCTGAGCTAACAACAAAACTCATCTCTGTCATGATGTTATTTCTTCTCAGCACACATATTTGACTACATTTTGGAACTTCGCATATAGGCACATCTCTGAATTTACATGATGAAACAACACACAGGTTTTAAAATTAATTTTCTCTTATGTGAGAGTTTTACAGATATATAAGGACAATACACTTCAAGGAAGCATAGAGTGGGGAAGCACAACATATATATGATAAGCATCTGTCTATCTATCTATCTATCTATCTATCTATCTATCTGTCTATCTGTCTATCTGTCTATCTATCTATCTATCTATCTATCTATCTATCTATCTATCTGTTTATCCATTGATCTGTCATTTATCTGCCTGAAGCAGTAGGTCTAAAAGAGTTAGAATGACTGATTTTCCATATGACAAAAAGTAAATGTTTGCATTTATTTAATAAAGCCTCAGGGAAATGGACACTTTAGTGTATCACTGGGAAGTATGCAAATTGGTACAATTACTAGAAGTGAAAATATATATAGATATTTAGAAATGTGCATGCTATTTTCTGTCTGAGGACTTACTTGAAAGTAGTAACAGAAATGATACTTATGTAATACTTATGTAATATTTATTGGGAGTACTACTTGCATTAACAAAAGATAACAAATAACACTATAAGTAAAAGTTGGATACTTTTAACAAATTAATTGACAAGTTATTGCAGTTCTGACAAAGAAAATCAAAATATTTTATTGAGTGCAGTGAAAAAATAGTCAGGATGTGTATTCTATTTTTTAAAGAGCAAAATACTTAGTTGAACTTTATTAAATAAACCCTAAAAGGATATGTATTTTTTGGGAATATAAATCTCAAAAAGAAGTACTTGAGAACATAATGGAAGAGTTGTCAATGTTACAAAAATGGGCTGTGGTACATAGAAACAAGTAGCTGATTTCCACTGTATGTTTTTAATTTTAATTGCACAACCATCTGCGTGTATTAATAGAAAAATTAAATTAAAATTGAGCTGAAATATAATTGAGATCTTTGCCTAGAAACTAGGTCTTGAAACTTTTGAATATAAAGTGGTTTTGAACCTTCTCAGAAAATTTCACATATAGCTGTTTATAACAGAAAAATCCATTAGCACAGAAATAACCAATTGTGAATAAAAGACTGAATTTTATTAATCTCTATTGCAAAACTCATACTGTGCAGTGTTGTATAGCTTAATCCCTGTCACATTATTATAGTGCCAAAACAGCCACACATAAACAGTAAAATAATGTGACAAGAAATTTCCTGGCTGGAATGAGAAATTATATGAAAGTTGTCTATTTGTGTTCTTCAAAGAAACACTACCAGGGTAGGAAAGAAATAAATCCTAGCTTTCTCAGTAAGACAGGGTTTGAGGAAGCTTAGAAGAATTATCCCCTCCTACCAATTTCTCAACAACAAAACATACTCCTTCCACATGTCAAGGAAATTGACCTTGCATGCTTTTGGCAAACAGAGTGCAATTTTAAATGCAATGTTCTAGTTTGAGCTAACTGCTCAAAATACGTATCCCATATTCTGTATCCTTCCTTAAATATTCACTATTCCAGAATCAATACTACTTGGATTTGCAGCTGATGAAACTGGGGCATAGAAGTTATTTTTTACCATTACTTTTTGTAAAGAGTCAGTATTGAAATTCCCACATAATAGGGATTAGAGAAGCAAGCAATTAATTTGGAAAATGGCTGAGTATGTAGGAGAGGCATTTTAAACAGTTACACCTTAAGAAACACAGTTAACTCAAACTATTCATTGGGTTGCCCCACAAGTGCCAGATAAAAGTGATACTGTTTTACAAACAGGTTATGAGGAATGAGTGAAAACTACAAAGCACGTTTAAAGTTAAAAAAAAATTACAACAAAATTCATGTTTCCATTAATTTCTCCTCAAAACACATCTCTTTTTTCAGAAACACACTTATCCCACTGTTCTTGCCTCTTTCTGAAGCAGTTTCAGAGGTCTTTCCAGAGTATCTTTAATTGAGTTCTCCTGACTGTATTGAGGTCGTGAATTGCTTAGATTCTTTTACCTTTCATGGTGCATTTGACTTTGCAGAAGAGTCACAAGTCACACAGTGTGTCTTAGTTACTTTTCGCTCAATGCCGAAACAAAATACCTGATGCCCAAAATTAGAGAAGGAAAGGTTTATTCTTACAGTTTCTCAAGAGTTTCAGTCCATAAGTTGGCTCCAAGACAGCATGGGATGACGGGGCTACAGTTCATGGCAGCTGCAAGCTGCAAGCCGCAAGCCACGCTGGTGAGAGAGAGACAGGAAGGAAACGGAAGAGGAAGACCCGCCTTCCTTTACATTATCTCAGCTCCACCCATGGGCGGGTGTAGCAGTCACGTTGCTAGACAACAAACCAGTAACAAACCAATAACTCAGCCCCATCAATATTATATGAGGACTTGGGGGTACATAGCATATTACCCAATACACAGTGCCACATCTGGTGAGTAAGTTGAGTGAGGACACACTGTAATGTTCTCAGGAGCCTGCCTTTTCCTTGCATGCTGTTTAGCAGCTGTATTCACTGGAATTTTTTTTTTTTTTTCTTCTCTTACACCTCCTGCTAGTCACTTTCTGGTCACTGGTTACAAATAGCTGGCATCCCCAATTTAAAGGAAGAGAAGGTTGTTTTGGCTCATGGTAACTGTCCATGGTCTGCTGGTTCCAAGACAGATAATGCCTGATACATGGGAGCAACTGAAGAGCTGCTTTCATCAGGAAGGCCAAGAAGCAGAGGTAGGAAGGAGCCAGGGAGAGAGACACACTTTTCCAGTCATGCCCCAGGTGATCTGCCTCTCCTCACCAGGCTCCAACTCCTACCAAGGAATCAGCTGAATTGTATCCAAGATTCAGTTAGGGACCAAAAGCCCCCAAAACAAATGACCTAAGCCATAACACCTCCTCAAGATTTGAAGCAGGATCTGCAGAGCTGCTTTAAAAAGTCGTAGTACAATGTACTAAGTGTTCTTGAGGATGGGGGAGTTCTTTGAGGAAATTAAGGACAAAGTGACTTATTGTAGCACACTTTTTAAATTTAAATATTCACGGTGTATTTAGAACATACTTCTTCATTCTTCATTGCAAATTCTTTAATAAATTAAGACTACATTGATGATCGTAACATTATTGTAAATGCGGTATATGAAATTTAACAATTGCTAAGCATTTACTTAGTGTACTAAGTTTGTGTACAACTATATAAAATTTTCTTTCATTGTAGGTAGTTGGAAATAATGACCAGTGTGAAAAATAAATTTTGTTTATTTCTTATTTTAATATTTTATTTCATTTTGTTAAAATGAAGATATATGAGTTTCATCAACACAATGTAGTGAATAACAGAAATGGAGGAGAACATACAAAATAAATTAGAGTTGACTTGTCAGGTCTCTTGACAAGTTTTTTATTTTTTTTGTTCAAAAAGAGTTCTTAGTTTACTACATTTAATTAATATTGAGAAAATATGACTTCATTTTACACTATAAATTATCATTCTTTCCTTATTTTTATCTTATTTAGAAACACAATCCTAATTTTTAGATACATAAAAAGATTGATAACTTCTATTAATATGCTAATGAGTATAATTATTGCCATTTTACTTGATGTTAGAAATATGCTCAATAAGCATGAACTAAGCATTGCAGTTAGCATGCATATTATTATTTAATCTTGAAAGACAAGCATAATTCTCCACATAAGATAAATAAGGAGAGTTGCAAAGATAATCTTATTTATCCAAGCTCTGTAAATCTGACAATCATTCTCTGCATATCTCTGAAACATTTTGACCTATTTTGTAAATGATGCCACCCTCTTGGTTTTACTATCTTGCTGTTTTACTTCTTATTTTATTTTAAGACATTTCTACATGACTGAAAAAGTCTCTCTAACATTTTGGTCAATAGCTTTATTTAAAATAACAATTTTAATAGAGCTGTCACACTTTTGATGGTTTGTCAAATCAATCAGTTACAATCTGTCTAAAATCATCCTACTTGTCTTATCCCAATTATTGCCAATATGCCCAATGAGAAGGTGAAATGTATAATCTCCCTGACTTAATAAGTAAGACAGGACACGTCATTCTACTTTAGTCTCTAATAAGCTAATTTAAATTACTCTTTTTCCATTTTCCCATGATTCAATTTGTAGTACACTATTATACTTATATTACTAGCAAAGAGACTGTAGCAAGAGACATTGCTACATATAACTCATCCAAATTAGAATATCTGAAGAACTTTTGGTAAAACTAAACATTACTTCATAAATGTATTGGGGGTAACAAGCTAGCTCCAAAAGTCCAGAAAAAAGGTAATTGTGGTCCTCTTTTTGCTATAAATTTCCAATGTGTCTCCAAAACATTCAATCTAATGAAAAGATAATTAAGAAGGAAATTTCAACAGTCCAGTTTTAGATTAAATCATTGTTTTCTAACATAATTAAAAGTTTAAAACCTAAAAAAAATTTAAATTAACAATTTAAATCACTTTATTGATTATTATTTGAGGTAACTATATAATTTGTTCAGTTTCATGAGATGTTTATATATTAAACATATATAAAGCACATATATTAATAAAAATAATAAAACACCCAAACACCCAGTATCTATTTTAATTAATTTATTTTAGTACCTCTAAAATGCCTAGGACATGTTACCATTGTATATACCTTTCTCACTTAACAACTAAATCCTATATAAACTCTGATTGTTTTTGTTTTAAATCATAAGTTTTTATTGTTACTAATTTTGAAATTAATATTCTAGTATAATCATGTTGTGTGCACTGTTTGGTAGCTTGCCTCTTGTTCAACATTACTTTTGTGATATTCTTTTAAATTAATATCAGAATCAATAGTTCGCTGTTTTTAGTTCCCTAAACATTTCCTATTCTATCCACTCTTGAAATTCATTTGACGTTTGTTTGTATTTGTTTGTTTTTCCCCAGTCCTATGAAATATGAATAAGGTTCATTTATAAATAATTCTTGGATTTTACAAGCAGTAACTTTCCTAAGAGTAAAATTCCCGGGCTGCAAATGTTTCACTATTAGTTGAACCAGACTAAGTCTCTGCTCCCAAGAATTACTGATGACAGAATTTTGGTTAGTGATGCAATGGAGAAACTGTCATTATCTCGTCTCCATCATTTCTGTTGTTGCCAACTTGGACACAGTGGCTTCAGCTTTATGTTCTGGCCCCAAATTAATCAGATCACATGAAGTCGGAAAGCCTGTCCAACTCCATAAAGTAACCCAGATTTCATACAAAATGCGATGCATTTTGACAAAAGAAAAACAGGAAACTGGGATAAAATGATACATTTTTTTCCTTTTATGTCTCTTGTTCTGAATAGTGGTTTCATAAAATCTCTCTAGGGAAAATACATTTGATCAAGCGAAGAGTTATATTGCTTGGGAGTTTGTCCAAAACTCCATAGTTGCTGTGCTTTTTCTCCATTTTTCCCCACTTTCTTTGACTGTTTTGCGCATTAAGTGCCTGTCTCTCTCTGAAATCAAGGTTTCAATTCCACAGCCATCAAAGTCATCAAGAAACCTCCTCAACTATTGCCTCATTCATTTGCCCCTTGACTGAGTTCCATATTTTGCCAATATCAAAGGAGTAAAATGGCATTTATTTTTAATTGTTTTAAGGCTTTAGCTATATTGCCCTTGAACTCACAATCTTAACCACATCATAATCTAGAGTCTATGGAATCACAGCGTGAGCCACCATGAACATCTAGCTTAAGTTTTTAATTGTGTTTTTCTGAGTATTACTTACATCAAAAATTTATAAACTATTCCTATATCTTCTGAAGCATATCACTTCATGGAGCTATCATCTTTACTTCTTTGACTGTTTCTTACTCTTACTTACATGAGTTCTTCCTATTTATGTAATATAGATATTTATAATTTATCAGTTGTGTGATGAATATAGTATCTTTTGATTTATGGCTTATATGTTTACTTTCCCTATAGTCTTTACTGAAAGAAAATCTTTGTTTCTAATGTTAGATTTATCAATCAAAATAGTTTTTTATACTGCACATTTTTTGTCTGTTGTGAAAAATCTTCTACAAATTGTGAAGATATTCTCCTCTATTGAACTCCAAAATTCTGATAATTTGCCTTTGCCTTTAAGTATTTAATCCACTTGGAGTAGATGTTGCCTGTGTTTTAAGACAGAAGTATAAGTTTAACATTCTTTCTTATAAAAGCTCTCCTATGTACACGAATCATCAATGTCTACCACTATATTAAGTTTAGATAGTGTTTCTTTATACTGTGAGCCACACTAGTCTAATGCTGTATTCCTGTTTCCAGATTTTATTGTCTTTCATAGTAATCCCTGTAATGAACTGTAGCATTTGCCAGGTCAAATTCTATCACAGTTGTTTTCTTCTCTATTTTACCAGCTGGGAGATTCAGAAGCTATCTTGAATCCATAAGCATTTTCAAATAGTCTAATCATAGCATTGCTACACTGTTGACTGAAGGTCAAAATCTGCTGGTCAAGATTTCATGGGACATGAAAAACAGACTATGTTAAAACCAGTGTCTTTTGAGTCTTTGTTGTATGGTGCCCTATATCCCTAAACGACAAAGCTGTTTTATAAGAACAATTTCTAGATGCTAAAGTTTGTTTTACTGAGGAGGATAGGCAGTCATCCAACACATTCTATTTGCTTAAACCTTTCTTCATAAAAATGGAATCTAAAACAGCCTCAGCATGGATAAATGTTGGGGAAAATATGCTAAAAGAAGTAAATCAATTACAAATGAAAATATTGCATTAGCCTTTTGCAAGTTACTTAGGATAATAAAATCATGGAGGTAGAAGGTACAATGTAATTAATAGGTGCTGAGTTGTGGATCTCAAGATTGAGAAATTATTGTTTAATGGACACAGAATTCCAGTTTTATAAAGTGTAAAGCAATTTGGACCTGGAAAGTGGTTTCATCTTGTGAATATGTTTAATATCTTGTAGTCTGCTCTCTATAATGATTGTTTCATTCTATTTATACTTCTCCACAATATAAAATATTTTAATAAAAGGTTGGATAGTTATTTCTGAACATTCTCAACCCTTTCATGAAGCAGCTCCTGATGTGCATATTTTTCATACCTTCATCGTGAGAGTAGCACATGCCATCTACCCTGGAACTCATTTTACATCTCAAACTCAGAAGAAGGTTATGAAATGGACAGAGGCATTAGCTACCTTTACCTTAAAATAGTGAGGTGGACTGTAGACTAGCACAGATCAAGTGCCTTGCCTTCTAACCATGCCATTAAAAGAGAGCAAACATGCATGTTCCTCAAGAGTTAATTCTCTAATAATGCCAGGCAGAAACACCAAAATGTGCGAAGTGCTTTCTCCCGTGTTTGTTTTAAATGGCAATTTTCCTGTAAACCTGTTTTTCTTCTATTTCAATTTTGTCTTCTTTCTATATGTCTTAAGGATTTCAGCAAACTGTCCAGTTTGATATAACTCCCTTTCTAGGATTTCACATTGCAGTGCATCTATTACTTTTTAAATCATGGCTATCTCCTAAATACAAGATAATTGGAAAAGAATGATATTTCATAAAAAGAAACAATAAGACAAGGAAACCAATTTAAGGCCAAATTATCTCAATCTCTTCTCAATAAACTAAGAAATGAATTCAATATAATGAGGTGATGATTATGGCATGAATATGAAATGAGAATTTAAAAGGGACAATGAAAACCTAATCATGGTATCAATAACACACAACAAAAATCAATTTTACATTAGAGATGTGAACATGTAATAATTGAAAATTTTGGATTTCTTCCAGATTTTCCAAAGATTTTTTTGTTCCACTGGAGAGAAAGTAAGATTAAGAGTGTGGATAATGGGATACAAGATAGTTAATTAAGTCAACATTTTATTCATTCATCAACTGTATATGCTCTTCCTTTATTCCGTAGACAGAAGTTGAATATATATATATATATATATATATATATATATATGCTGTGCTTGTACAGTGAAAATCAAGGCAAGTAATCAATATTCTCTACCACCATTGAATTTTTAGGCTACCAGGCAACAGAAGTTTAAAGTTTCATGAAATACTTAAATAGTTTTCTTACCCACTACTATTGGTTAAGTTGCACGGAAATCTACCTTATTCAAAAGTATCAACCAGATTCTGATTTGATAATGTACATATTTTAAGTTGCTAATGGTAATACTATATCATTATGTTTTCATAACTCAGTAGGGAAAAAACTGTACAAGAAACATGCACTGTCATATTCATAATTTCCATGCAACTGACACAAGACAGTCTTGTGCATCTCCCTGAGTATTGTTTTTATATAGTTATTCTTACAGAAATATGTCTAGCAAAATGGAAAAAAATTCCCTAAAAGATCACTTCTTAGATAAAAATAATAGAAATATATAAACTCTTCAGTTATGTGTCTTTGTTTTATTTTATTTGATGAGGAGATATGATATATATAAGTCAGAAACATAGATCCTATTTCTGGTTTCTAGGAGAATATCTAAAACTCTTGCAATTTCCTGAATGAATTTGGTCAATGTAGCATTTTACCCATAGCTCCTAAATTGCTCTGAGATACCTACATGATAGAAACGTCTTTTGATCTAGTCTAGTAAGTTTTGGTGGGTGGGCTCCTAGATAGCTTTGAAATAGAAAATGATCACCAGAAACACCAAATCATTTTTTTTTGTACTGGAGATCAAACTCAAGACCTCGCGCTTGCCAGCAGGTGCTTACACCACTGAGCTAAATTCCCTGCCCAAAATTAATACTTACAATATTGGACCTATACTGCAAGGAGTAAACAGGGGTGACATTGTGATAATAAATGATCCTGCCTATGTGGGGGTCAGAGGACTAATTGGTCAATGGTTTCACATACCAGGACGATGGTGTGTACCTCAAATATATGAGAATAGAAGTTCTTGAGCTCTCCATCTTTCTGAATCCCACCTAACATGCCTCTTAATCTGTCTACTTATCTAAACTATTCTTTTTCATAAATTAATAAGTGTAAGGACTCAATTCCCTGAGGACTGTGAGCTGTTCCAGCAGATTATCACAATGGAGTAGGACGTTATAGAAGCTTCTTGGTATCCAACTCTGAAATAAGTTTACTTCTCTGAGGCCCATTATTTATGGATGCCACCACAATTGGGGGCAGCCTTGTGGGATGAAGCCCTTTAATCTGTAAGGTCTAACACTAATTCTTGGTAGTGCATTTCAGCAATTAATTAAAATACTGGGCACTCAGTTGGAATCTGAGGTTTTGGACAATTGGCTGGTGTGGGAGAAAGGGAAAAGAAAAAGTCCACGTATTATAAATGTAACAGTAGAACATTTTTCCCTTGGGAGACAGTTATTTTTCAGAAGGAATGTGTTTGTATGGGAAGTAAAAGTAATTTCACAAATAATATGTATGTACATTATAAAGCTTTTGCCTTCATAAAATCTTTTGCCTCTCTCTTTCTATCTTTCTCTCTGTATATGCCAGTTACTTGTCTGAATATGAAAATACAAATAATTTTAGTATGTACTTTTCCTACTCATTGTTTATCTCCAGACTTTTAATAATGATAAAATATACGTAAAAACCTGGTTAGGCATACAACACTGTTGTACGATGTCTTTAACTCTTTGGAGAAATGCCTAGAAAGGAAATAGCTCAATCAAATATAATTTTTATTTTTAGTATTTTTGATGAATCTGCATACGGATTTCAGTAGTGGTAGTATCAGTGCACAGTCCCACCAAAAGAAGATTCTTTTCTCTGCACAGCCTTGCCAGCATTTGTTATTAGTGAATTTCTTGATGATAGCCATTCTTTCTGGAGTGAGATGGAATTTCAGGATTGTTTTACTTTGTATTTTTAGAGTGCTCAGTGATGTTGAATATTTTTTCATATGTTCATTGGCCACTTGTATTTCTTCACCTGAGAGGTGTCTATTCATTTCAGGATATGTACAAATTTAAGTGAAGAGTTTCTCAGTGGTAAAAGTTACCAGATTTTACTCTAAATCTGTTATTATGACATTTTCTGCTTATTACTCTTTCATTTGAAATACAAATGGCCAATAAAATATATTTAAAAAATGGTTCCATATCTCGGGCCATTACAGAAATAGAAATTAAAACACCACTGAGATTCACTCTTACTCCAGAAATAATGACTATTGTTGAGAAATAAAATAATAAATTCTGGCGAGGATGTCAAGGAAAAATATAATCCATCTATATTTTGGGATGTGGTGAGTGTTCATTTCACTCAGCTTTTCTTTTTCTAAGTATATTCCTGAAAAAGTTAAAGATATCGTATTATAATGTTATATATACATAGTCATGTTTATAGCAAGATTACACATAATACTTAAATCTTGAAAGCAGCCTATACGTTGATCAACAGATAATGGAGTACTACCCTGTTATAAAGAATTACACAATTGAGTCATTTATAGGAAAATGAATGTATCTTGATGCTACAATGTTAAGTGAAATAAATCAGGCACTTAAATGTAAATATCACATGGTTTATCTTATATGAGAAACCTATATTATAGATAATACAGAGAAAAATTAAATATAAATAATAAGAAACAGAGAGATAAGTTTTTGTCAGTTGGGCAGGCACCAATACATAGAAAATGTGGGAAAGGGGAATGAGAAAAAGTAAGTTAAAAGAATTTAGATGTGTTATGTGTCATATACTAAATCCCTACAATGAATTCAATTCCTGTACTATTATATACTACAAATGTGTACTAATAAAAATGAAAATAGAATCATTCCTATGACTTCTTATGAATAAAAACTACATATCAGCGTTTGCCTTCTAAAGAGTGAAAAATAAATAAATAAATAGTAAAGAATAAATATCTGCAGTAAATCAATGAATTTTGAAGTTGGAGAACATCTGATACCTAAGTAGAATTCAATATTATGCAAATAGTCACAGAAACATTAAAAATAAGAAGAACTATTCAGAATTTCAGAAATTACACTAGAAATCAACATTTATGCCTACAATTGTGAGGTAAATTAAAAAGTAATTATGTTATAATAAGTTAATTAAAAATAGCAAAATCACCAGAATGTTAAATACATTTGGAATATAACAGGATATTCTATGGATTGACTATCACAACAAAATATCTATTGCACATGGCTTTTGACAGAAATTATTTTCCCACAGTTCTGGAGACTGGAAGTCTGATATCTATGTGTCAGCACAGTTAGTTTCTTCGCAGATTTCTCTCTTTGGTTTGTAGGTGGCCATCATTATGTTCATACCTCTTTGGTTTTGTATGAGAACCGTAGTCATACTGGAAGAGGGTTCACCTCTAATTACCTAATTTTAAATTAATTATCTGTCTTAAGACTCTTTTCAAATACATATCATAGCATACTAGATTTAAGTGTCAAGATATAAATTTTGGGAGGAATATAACTCATCCTATAATGCAGACCAAGAGGAAAGATAATATGGTATGTCACTGTATATCTTGAATTTCCTTCATGTTATGGAATTGCCTTTAGCTTTATTTTTTATTAAATTTATTGGTAAAATTTAGATAAATAATGATCATATTCATCATAGAATAGTTGTACCTGTGCGTGATATGTTTTGATTCCTCTTTTTCTCCCCATTCTCCTTTGTTCCCTGAAACCTTATTTACAAAGGTTCCCCTCCTTATTTACAAAGGCTTGTTTCCATTTTATCATTCTTTTAAAAATTTTTTCTTTTCCCTTCCTTTTCCCTACGCCCTCCCTAAGTACCCTTCCCTTTTGAACAGTTTCTTCCTAATTGATGATATCTATGATACATTTTGGTACTTGTTTACACTTTTGGTTTCTCATACCAGAGAGACAATGTGATATTTACACAACTGTATCTGACTTATTTATTAGGAGTATGGCCTCAAGGCACAACCATTTACCTAGAAATGTCTCAAGTTTATCCTTCTTTTTGGCTGAGTAGTACTCTGTTGTATTAAAAAATGATGTCTTTTTTATCCATTCATCAGTTGATGGGCATTTCCAAGATTTAGCTATTATAAACTATGATGCTATAAATATGAGTAAGCAAATTGCCTTAGTAAATGTCTAAGGAGTAGTCCACCAAACAATGTCAGAACACACATTCTTCTCAGCTACACATTGAATGATTTGCAAAATAGGTCACATGCTAGCCCATAGAACATGCTTAAATAAATGCAAAGGAATTTAAATAATTCAATGCATATTATTTGAGCATAGTGGGATGAAGCTGAAAATCAATGGCAAAGGAAATCAGAAAAACCCCTAAAACACATGGAAATTGTATAACAACCTCCTGAACAACCAATGGGTCACAGATGCAATTAAAGAAGAAATGAAACACTATCTGCAATTAAATGATAAAGCCAATACAACCTATTGGAACTTATGGGACACAATGAAAACAGTCCTAAGAGAGAAATTTATAGTGGTGAATTCTCATATCAGGAAGACAGAACAAGCTTAAATAAACAACTTAATGTTGAACCTCGAACTTCTAGAAGAAGAAGACCAAGCCAAGTCCAAAGAATATATGAGGGAAGAAATTATAAAGATCAGAGAAGAAATTAATGTAGTTGAGACTAAGAAAGCAATACAAAGAATCAATGAATCAATGAGTTGGTTCTTTAGAAGATTAGAGTTGGCTCTTAGCCAAGCTCATTAACTGTCATGGTTGATACTTCGTGTCAACTTGAGAGTTTTAGAAGTTTAACTAAGCAACTCAGCAGGGAGCCAGGATGTTTACTTTGTAAATATCCTCATCCTGTGCAAGAGGAGGGCACAGAGATTCTGTGAATGTTACACTTGCCCTGTGTGGGTGGGGGGTGGCCTGTGTACAAAGTAGGGGAGGAGAAGAGGCTTGTTTCCCCCTCTTTTTTGTTCTGGCTCCTGCCTTGAAGTGTTGCCCCAGTGTCATGGCACCCTGCCTTGGAGCCAGCTGATTACGGACTGAAACCTCCACAAATAGTGAGCTAAATAAACCTTTTCTTCTTTCATTTTTGAGTATTAGGTATTTCGTCTCAGCAAATAGAGAAAAGTAACCAAGTCAGAATTTGGTACCAAAGGAATGGGGTTGTGACTGTGACTATTCCTGATCATGTGATTCAAGAGCATTTGGGAATGGCTTGTGGGAAGAGTTTGGAAAGGTTCAGAGATGTTGTCTGAATGTATAGAGCTGGAATGCTTTAGGCTGTTCTGCATGGGAGATTCTGGTTAGAGCTCCAGAGACCAGAAGGCTGATAGAAAGCCTGCCAGTAAAGACCAGGCTTGGGAGGTTTCTACTGGGAAGGAGGATCACATTGGTTGTTGGACTCCAGATGATGTGTGTTATGGTTTGGCAGAAAGTTTGTCTGCATTTTGCTCATGTCCTGAGACTTTGCCTAAGATTAAGGAGAGTGGACTAAATAATCTGGCAGAAGAAATTTCAAGGCAGTCAAATGTTGAGGCAGTGGGATGGCTATTGTTGGGGGCTTTTAGTTACATTTATATTGCAGATCATGAGCAAAGAACCCAGCAGAGTGAATTAAAATGTTATGAGTTTGGCCAGAAAGCTGTGAACTATAAAGGTAGAGCTGAGATCTCGATTGCTGAGAAGAAACAAACAAACAAACAGAAAGATGGGCTGCAGGCATCATGGGAAGCAGCAGGTCTCCATGCTTTG
>RJWM01017648.1:0-42634 GCA_004363535.1 Dasyprocta punctata | reverse complement strand
TTTTGTCCCAGCAACAAGAAAAAAGTAACTAACACACCTATGGATAAACTTTTTTTTTTTTACAAACAGTATTTCACTGAACATTGTTGTGATGAAAGTGATTAAAGGGACTGCAACTAAATGTTTCTGGAGTACAGAGAATTCATCAAATTTCACAATTTTTTTTTTTTTTGATGCTCACTTAGAAATCACAACTCCACTGGAGAGCAGAAGGTTTTAGGAATACAAGAATTCTCAGAAGTTTCAACAAAAGCCTACGCTTCACATTGCCAAGATATGTTTTGTCATTGCTATTCTTGTGCAAGAAAGAGCAACTCCTTTGACTTATACCTGGAAGGTTGTTGTCTTCGGTGGAGGAGGTACAGGGTAACCTGTCAGGTGAATAGAAAAGGCTTTTACCTGGTGTCATTCTGAATGCCTGTCCTTTGATTATTTTTCAGAGTGGCTCACTGATCCAGTGAGCATGTTAGCCCTCAGATGTGTTGGAGAAAAAAAAAATATTGGAAATCTTGTCAATTTTGTCTTGGAAATCAACCATCAGTCCATGGGATGTAGACTGCAATGTAACTGCTTCTACTATCCGCAGATGTCTTTTAAAATTCAAATCAAATTAGTAAAAAGTTAGAGAAATGTTTTTTCTAGAAAATTTGAGAAATTTTTAGTTTATTTCAAGTCTTCAGTTCTCTATAATTAAACTAGTATTAGTTATTATGTTTTTAAATATTTATTCTGCAGATATTGTTTCTTTTTTATATCCATTTTATTTCAAAGAGAAAAAAATAAAATTTCAAAACATGTCAATCAGGGACAACAATGGTACATGCATTGAGTATTGTTATGCCCAATTCCAGCACAAATCTTTCTCTTCAGTGAACTCAGAGAAATCAGTAGTATAACTATTTTAACTATTTTTCTATACACACATATATATATACACATATACATATGTTGTTTCTTTCAGCTTCTTACACTAGTGAGACAATACAATGTTCACATGTGTGTCTTATTTACTTCACTTATGAGTATGGTCTCAAGTTGTATCCTTTAAGCATTAAGGTCTCCAGTTTATCTTTCTTTGTGACTGAGTAGTACTTAATTATATAAAAATACCACATCTTTTTTATCCATTCCTCATTCTATGGGCATATAGGTTGTTTCTAAGATCTAGCTATTACAAATTGTGCTGCTATAAACATTTGTGCATATATATCTCTATGGTATGATGTTTTTAATTCTTTTGGGAAGATACCCAGAAGGGGAATAGCTAGGTTGAATGGGACTTCTAGTCCTAGTATTTTTGAGGAATTTCCACACTGATTTCCACAGTGGTTGCACCAGTCTACACTCCCACTAGCAATGGCGAAGGGTTCTTTTTTCCCCAGAGCCCTGCCAGTATTCGTTATTGGTCAATTTCTTGATGATAGCCATTCTTTCTGGGGGGAGGTAGAATCTCAGTATTGCTTAAATTTGCATCTCTCAAATGACCAGTGATGTTGAACATTTTTTTACATATTTATTTGCTGTTTGTATTTCTTCATCCTAGAAGTGCATATTTCATCTCAGATGCCCATTTTTGGATTGCGTCTTTAATACTGGGAGGACTGATTTTTTTTAGTTCTTTGTATGTTCTTGATAGTAATCCTTTGATGAGATATAGCTGGCAAATATTTTCTCCCATATTGTGGATTGTCTCTTCGTTCTGTTGGTGGTTTCTCTTCTGCAGATATTATTTCAAGAATTTAACTTTTAATTTTTACTACTACATGTTTGCAGTACATAATTTACGTTTCATGTGTGGAATTGGTATATATATTGGATGCCTTTTAACATTTAAAATAGCCTTTTAATAGCCATTACAATTTACAGATGAGAAATCTGAGATTAGGGAGGTTAAGAAATTTGACCAATTATCAGAGTTTATAAATGACAGAGCTAATTCGAAGACAAGTTTTTATGCATTTAAAATTCTAGCTCTTAAAATCACATTGGACAGAAACTTGTTTTCTTCTTTTTTTTCTTTTTTTAAAGAAACTTGTTTTCTAAATTGGTAATCCAATGTTTTCATATGGGTGCCAATTTAATTTGGGGCAGATCCTTTGAACTATAGTATCTTTCATAAATGAGATCTTTCGTTTCATTAGTAACTTTTATTTAAATACTAAATTATAAATAAGACCATGTAGCAGTGAGAAAAACAGCTTTTGCTTTCATTTGTCACCTATATTATTTGGTTTAAGCTTCCAAGAGAAAGAGAGAGAAGATAGGCAGAACAGATTAATTGGTACATATTACCCTGAAATCAGAGTTATTTGATGTTTTTAAGGCAAGGAACTGATTGAATTTATGAACATAAATTGGCAACAAAAAGTAATACCATCTGCTCAGTGACAATTCTTTACTCTTTGCCAAGAACATTTGTTTCAACATGAGAGTAATAACTGTTTATTAAACTTGCTAAATGCATGAACCATATGTAAATTGTCAGGTTCATAAAGGTTATAAATGGTCACTAACTATTCCTCAAATTCCATATTTTTCGTTGTCAATGCATTTATCCTATTCTTTTGGCTAAATGGAATAGTCTGTTTAGCCTATTCTTTTCTGTTATTGTTTTCTTATGCAGTAGACATGGAAGCCTCAAATACTCCAACCTGTGTTTTCCGTGATTACATGGTCGTAATCTCAAACCTAGTTGGTTACCAAAAGTACAAAGCAGAGACTTTTTCTGTTAGTTTCTCAAGTACTTCTTCTCTAGATTTAAACTCTATTGTTTTACTAATGGAAGTAAGTTTCTCTATTATTTGCCAAGAGGCTTCCCTTACACTTGAAGCATTGTGTTGCTTCTCCTCTTTATAAATATCAGTATAAAGTATATACCATATTAAATGTAAATTACAGATGTGAAATGGCTATTTTAGTTCACAGTGGTTGATAAAATGAACGAGGGAACTCAGTACGATTCACTTTAAGGAAACTATAGCATTCTTTTGTTTCTTTAGCCCTCCTCCCTTCTCTTTTATTCCAAGAATTCTCAGCAGGTTGCGCAAAGCTCTGATGTAAGCACAATTCTTGAAAAGCACTTTCTAGAAGGAATGGCTATAAGGACTCCCATGTATCAGATATTAGAAAAATGGAGACATGCATCAGGTAGTAGAAAAATGGAGAAATAAATGACTCACAAAAAAATCTTTTTAGTATAAATCACATAGGGAAAAAAATGCATGGGTCTTTAAAAATATGAAGAGATATTTATAATGGAAAAATAAAGAAATAAATTTAGAGAAATATTTACAAAATTAAAATAATATTCTAAAATATAATACTTATGTCTAACGTTGATCTTAGGAAAATGCTAAGAATCTTCAGACTGCTTTATCTTTATAAGCAGTAGTAATAGATTTCAAAATAATTCCGTATTAAAGAAAGAATTTTCCTTTCATATGCCTGACTCCAAATAAGTATATGCTTGAAGAAATCTGATGTTTTTCATTTATGAGAAATGCAGTGTATTAATAAAAGGGTATTTGCTTTAGTGAGAAAATAAGCAAAATTTCACAAGGTGAATTTTCTTTTCAACAAATATGCATACCTATGACTTGAAATAGTTTTTAAAAATGAATTTTCTACTTGAAAAGAACTGAAATATCTAGTAATTTTGCATAACCTTAGATATTGAATAAAGAGCATGCCTGTTGTCCAAAACAGCAAAGCTAAATGGAAAAAGAGTTGAAAAATTAGAGTTGAAAAAGAAGTTTCAGTGAATCTAATCTAAAATTGAATGACTATTTCAAAAGAAACATCTGATAATATAAACTAAGCCAAAATGAGGTCAGTCATTAATTACATTTGGTGCATTCTTTTACTTTTCTTTTCCACTCATTTCCCATTAGGTGGCCCCTGTCCATGAAAAATATTTATGTGGCATATCTCTCATCATGCCCACAGTAAACATAATTAAGAAATATGTTTTATTTTTTTCTGTAAGCTTTGGAATTCTCCACTAGTGCTTTAAGGAGCTGTTAGTAATAGATTGGAATTGAAACCCAACTGTGTTTCCCAAGTCTTCTGATCACTCTTGTTATACTTTTAGGAAAATAAATTGTATTTATAGGAAGAAATAAGGAGCTGTGTAATATAATAAAACTATTCTAAAAGAATTCAGTACATTGCATGCAAACCTGGTTCCATCACTAATAGTGGAATCTTTGAAAATTTGTAACTTCTTTAAGACTGATTTTCTATATGTGAAAGGAAGGAGATTTCAAACTTCTATGAATTTTGATTTCTTTTTATTTTAGTTTTATTTTTCATTACTACACGTTTACAGTACATAATGTTTCTCTTCCTTGTGTGGAGTTGACACTGTACATAACATACCTAAATTTCATTTTTCAGTCCCTCTTCACTCCCCCTATATCTTTTTTTTTTTTTTTTGGTGGCACCAGGGATGGAACTCACAACCTCATGCCTGCCAGGCAGGCGCTTAAGCCACTGAGCCAGACTCCCGGCCCTAGGTGTTTGAGATAGGGTCGCACTATGTAGCCCAAGCCAGCCTGGAACTCACAATGCTCCTCCTACCACAGCCTCCTGAGTGCTGGGATTAAAAGCATGCGCCACCACACCCAGCTTGCTCCCCCCATATCTTGACCCCTTTCCCATTTGAGAAAGAACTTGCTGCCTGCTTCCTGTTATCTTTTATTTTGCTCTTTATTTAGAATTTTTGTATTCCATATTTTCATCTTCCTGGATCTCTTAACTCACTTTTTTCTCCATTTCATAGATGCTAACTTTTCCTATTCTAAGACCCCCCTACTGGTCTTTATTTGTAGTGGATGGTAACTTATATTACATGTAGGCAAATATTAATATGCATAAATATTACTATGTTACCATCGTTCCAGGATTTTTCAAAGTAAAACATTTTCATTCACTCATCCTATTATATTTTTCCATTTATTTCTCATTTTATAGTATAATGTTATTAGTAAATAGTTCTTGGATTATCTGTAAAAGAATTTGCTAAGAGCTTGAATCAGAACATATATTTGGGCTACAAATAACAGAAAACTCTATTAAAAATTCCTTGAATAATAAGAGCTTTCCTGAACATATAACAGAACCATGGTGATAGAAAGATTGTAATGGTTCAAACATGCATCAAGATGCCAGATTCTTGTCTTCTTTCTATTTACTTATCCTGAACGCTTCAATTCTTGATCTGTTTTTATCTCCTGATGGTTGTACTACCTTTGCACACAGTATATTCATAATGCTTCATTGTTTTCTCTTTCTTTTTAAGAAATATAAAACATTTATCAGAAACTACCTAACAGATTTTCTTCTCAGGTTTTTATTGGAAAGAAATTTATAAAATGTAGTTGAGATTCTTATCTACCTAAGCAGAATTTCCAATTAGATTTTTAGTACTCTGCTCTTAAATATGAGTAGATAGATAAGATTTATCTAACATTTAGCCAAACTATTTAGATGAAGGAGAGAAATAGAAACAAATGGGAAAAGACCAACTTAGAAGTGCAGATGTTGCAGAAAAAATAAAAATTATAAAACATCCCCAGAGAGATAAAAGAAGAAATATGATATTCATGAATGTTATTAACATTGCTTTCATGAAATAACAGCATATAATTAAAAAGCGAATAGATGATAGGAAAGGAGCCCTTCGATAACATGAATTAAAATCTCAATTTAACAATTGAAATTTGAGAACATTTCCACAATGGACTATTAATAATCAATGGCTAAAACTGACATGTTAAGAAGAAGCAATAATGGAATGTCATTTGGAGATATAATGGATTATAGCACGTGAAGTAGCTAAAAGACTTGAAAATGGTTACTTCTAGGGAGTGTAAGATATTGGAAGTGGGAGAGAAAGTGCAGAGATTTCTTATTTCTTAATTTTGTAACACTGAATTGAATACTTGTTTAAACTATGTGCCCATAATAAACTTACTAAAAATAAAATTAAAATTTCAAAATTGATCATTTTTACTTATAATAAGAAATTCAAATGAAACAAAGAGATAACATAGTTGCAAGGTTTTTCTCTTTTCATATGTCATTTACTAATAAGGATTGGCAAGAGTATGATGTGACTTTACCCTCAAACACTGCTTCTAAAAAGTGTTTGAGAGTCAAGTCACACTGAGATTTTAATTCATGTTACCGAAGGGCTCCTTTCCTATTGTCTGACTGTTCCCTTCTTAATACCACCTAAAAGGGAATATGTATGAAAGCTAACAAGGCCATTTGGAAGTGTGACTCAGCCCTAGCACAATGAAGGAGAGACTCCGTCTGAGTACCAGCTGTGTTCAGGATTGTACAGAAATTACCCGGGAAAAAAGGAGAGGGATTCCCTGTTGGCGTAGGAAAAAAGAGCTTCCTGCCTCAGAACAGAGTCCACCAGTACTATGGCTAATCATGGATACATTCTACTTGGGTACAAAATGATGGTTAGAACGCTTGTAGGAATACCATTGAAATAAGGCTTTTAACCATGTTTAGTTCTTTAATCACATCTTCTGAACCTTTTGGAGCATCCAAGCTGTCACATGATACATGTTTGCTGCTAATTTTTTTTCTCTT
Organism: Dasyprocta punctata; assembly: GCA_004363535.1. Lineage (NCBI taxonomy): Eukaryota > Metazoa > Chordata > Mammalia > Rodentia > Dasyproctidae > Dasyprocta > Dasyprocta punctata. Next base: position 36,028 of record RJWM01017648.1, on the reverse strand, counting down.
TTTTATCCAGTGCTGTGAAATCTGATAATCTTGATGAACCAAGACTCACAACATTGATTTATTATAAAAGGGATAGAAATGTATTTCTGTTGTGTTGAGAACAGAGAGATGCATAAGGAGGAAGTAGGATTTAAACAGATTTTTGGTATATTTTCTTTTATGTGTTAGTTGAGAGGAGAGGTTAAAGACAGATCATTTAAATGACATTATTCTCCAACTGCTCTGATCTGTTACCCTTTCTTTTAAGAAACTATTTTCATTCTGGTTACTTGAATTTGCATATTTTATTCCTTCTCTCCAGATTATCCTTACAATCTTTGTTTGTATGTTTAGCTTCCTCATGAGACTGTCTTCATTTGTTAGCAGAACATTTTTGAAGGAATTGTATTTCTACATAGTATATAAGTCAGATTAAAAATTTTAATTTATTTGGTATTCATTGCCTGACTCTAGGCTCCACAGGGTGGGATTCTTGTGCACACAAACCAAGGATGCTTCTTTCAGCCTTGAATCTGGCACCTGTCACAGTTTCTGCCATTCAAAAATTGCTACTATACTTTTCGGTGAATAAATGGAATAATGAATGAAGGAGAAGACTCCATCTAGTAAATTTGTAGCTGCTAGGAAAGCAATGTTTTTTAAAAAAATATTTTCATCATCTCCATTGTGTGGATAAAGTAGTTCTTAAACTCATGTGAACTGTGCTACCAGTATCAACAATCATGTTAAATCAGATGAAATCGGTATCTTATGTCAAGTTTGTCATACTTTTGATCTGAGTTTAGGGCAAGTTTTACTTTCTTATAAACAAACACACTGCAACTTCACAGTAGACAGTACAGATGTGACACTGCATTTTACACACCCAGGATGTTTTTAATTTGAAGCCCAAGTAGGCAGCTTTAAACTTTGGACATTAAGTCAAGGTGGTTCATGTTTCATTGCTACATGGCCTACAATTGAAATGTATTTTGATGGTCTTATGAGGTTTTCATAAATTTGGAGTTATTAAAAGTTGATCACATAACAGTAAACCTCTAAGCACCATATAATGTAGGTAGTTCTTTACTGAGTAAATTAACATGTGTGTCAGTTAGATTTCCATTACTGTTACAAATACCTGAGATAATCAACTTATAAAGAAACAAGGTTTCTGGCTCATAGTTTCAGTCTATGGTCTGTTGGCCCTCTTGCTTTTGATCCTGTGTTCAGGCCGGGTGCAAGAGGTAGACCAGAAATCCATTCATTTCAGGGTGGGAAACTGAGACAGGAGAGGAGGCTGTCACACTCTACTTCAAGGGCCTGCGCTGACAACCTAAAACTTCCCACTTGGTCCCACATTTTATCTCCCAACTGTTGCACTGCAGGGAACTAGCCTTTAACATATGGGCCTTTGGGGAACACTTCAGATACAAACTACAGCAATATTTTTCTTTGATGACTAAAATGCTCCTTTTTAAAAAAAAATTGACACATACACGTTTCACGTCTTGATCATTTTTACTCCTCCTTCCCTGCCCTGCTCTTCCCTTTGGCTCCTTCCCCAGATCCCATTCCCATCTCATCAGAGTCTACCACTCCATTTTCTAACATCTCTTTTCTGTTTTGCTCCTTAAATTATTTATATATTAGGTGTCTCATGTTTGTTACAGAAAAGTTGTCCTGCTTTTTTCTTTTCACATGAAAATCCATGAACAATAAGAGGCAGCAGAAGGTATTAAGCTCTTCCTTCGTAACAGTACAATCTTACATCACATTTTTAACTACAAAAGAATAAGCAAAAGGATAATGGCACTGACTTCAGTTCTCACCCAAATAAGGCAGGAAATTGAATAAAGTCAGTTTTTTCTTCCACTGTTAAGTTGAAAAAAAAACAAAAACGTGTCATATGGCAAACCCATATGAATCCAATCTGTTTGGCTTATTCATCTTTGCAGTGACATTCAAACTCCAGAAAATGTATCAGAAACCTAGGAAGGATTTCATTGTCATCATATAGACTGGAAATGTGTGAAATATGTGATAACTTCTGCATTTAAAAAACTTCATGATTGAGATATTGTGTGGATCATATTTTTTTTCTTCAGAAATTTATGGCTACTTTATGCACTTCAATTACTCTCCATAAAGGCGTATTTTCTTCTGCTATAACAAAATACTATAAACTGAGTGGCAATGTATTTCTCAGTTCTAAAGACTGCGCTATCCAATAGCAAGCCTCCAGAGACCTCAGTTTCTGCTCCAGTCCCATTTTTGGGGTCATCAATGGCACTTTCTGATTGTGTCCTCAGATGGTAGAAAAAGCAAGGCAGCTTTCTCCAGACTCGTTCATATGGAATATTAATCTCACCCATGATGCCTTTACTCTCAGAATCTAAGAATCTTCCAAAGGCCCCATGTCTTAAAACCATCACCTTAGTGATGTTTTCAGCATATGAAGTAGGGAGGACACAAACAGTCAGACCATGATATCTTCCATTCTCTATACAAAGAAAGCGAAGAATTGATGCCTTGAAAATAAAAATCTTTTTACACTCCTCTACTGCCTGAAAACCTGACCAACTTCCTTCACTTTGCATTCATCTCCTGTGACCTTGTCCTGCTTGTCTCTCTAGCCTCATCTCCCACACATGTGCTGTGTGCTGTGTGCTGTAATGGATGGGCAGGTTCCCAAATGCGCTCTGTTCCTATTACTTTACACCCATGTCCATGTTTTTCTCTCTGTTGGGACCCTTCCTCATTCTCCTCACTGTACTCTTGTTCTTCTCTATACCCTGATATCTCCCTTTTAACATACCAAGAGTTTCCTCCCCTAGGAAATTCCTCAGAGACCAAATTAGGTATCTCTCTGCGTTCCTGCCTTTACTGTTGGAGCTCCAATAGTGTTAAGGGGGATTGTTTGGTCACTTGTCTCTTTTCTTGACCGTGAGTTGCTTAAGGGCAGAGACCTATCTAGTTCTTCTTTGCATATCCATAATCTTATCCATCATTTGGTGCAAAGTCGATGATCAGTGAATCAATCAGTTTTCTCTTAGCAGAGTGAATAAAGTACATTTTTTAGAACAATCTGAAAAGCAAATGGGAGACATTGAAACATCTAAGGTAAAAATGTTTTTAACTTCATGACAGTACTTTATTGGCATAGAATCTGGTTTTTTGAATTTTAAATTTATATTTTATTTAGTCCAGTGTATCCAAAATACTGTCATTCTAACATTTCTTTTTTTATTTTATGAAAAATTAAAACAAAATTTCATAACAAAATAATAAGAGACTAATAAAATTTAGTACAAGGTATATCATTATCTTCAAAGTAGTTACACAGTACAAGATCAACAAAAAAATTCTTTTTTTTTTTTTTTTTTTTGCGGCACCAGGGATTGAACTCACAACCTTGCACCTGCCAGACAGGAGCTTAAGCCACTGAAACAAACTCCCAGCCCCTCAACAAAAAAATTCTTAACAATTCTTTCCTGAAATTCTTTCTCAAGGAAATAGAACTTTTAAGATGCTTCTTGCAAAGAAAATCCTCTGGTATTTTATTATAAATGCAACAGATAGACCATATTTAGTCTTTGTGTTCAAGAAATGAAAGGAGGTCAGTGTATGGAAAGCAGCAAATCTCCCCAAATTATTAGAATTAGATGTTGGCAAACATAAAATCAGTGTGTGAATCAACCAAAGAATCTTCAGATGTCTTTCTTTTATTCAATAAAACTTACTTTCTTCTTTAAAAAAACATTTTTTGTGATATGATTTACATGCAAAAGGTATAGATACTTAATATATACAACGTAATGTGTTTGAAAGTACACACCTATAAATCAAATATCACAATTAACTCCATAAACTTATTCATCATTTCTGTATTAGTCTGTTTTCCTATCTCTGGAACATAATGTCGAACACTCACAAGGTAAAGGAGGAGAGGTTTAATTTTACACATGTTTTAGGAGATTCATTCCATGGTCAGCTGGCTCCACAGCATAGGTATAGTGGAAGGGTATGATGGAACAGGCTGCTTGGTTCATGGAGGCCAGGAAGCAGATCATGGACGTAATGCCAGAGAGAAAGGAGCAAGGGACCAGCCAGAGACCCTGCCGCTCTACACCACATTCATACACTTAGAGGTCTGCTCCACCAATGGATAGTTCCAAAAGCCAGTCTAATTGACACTGCATCCTAACTCCTAGAAATCCAAAAGTTTCATCCTGTCCCTTGATTTTATTTTGTTTTGTTGATTTTCCTTTTGTGGTAAAAGCATTTAACACAGTATCTGGCCTCTTAGCAAATTTTTAATTGTGCAGTGCAGTATTGTTAATCACGTGCTGTTTGTTGAACCAGTGCTCTCCAGAACTTGCTTTACGAGATTCTTATCTTTTGACCAGCACCTCATTATCCCATTCCCCTAGTCCTTAGCAACTTCTGTTTCACTTTCTACTTCTCTGAGACTTTAGAATCCATGACTGTACAAGATTATGTATTATCTGTCTTTCTGCATCTGGCTTATTTCACTTAGCATAATTTTCTCCAAGTCTAATCCCTATTAGTGGGAATGACAGAATTTCCCTTTTTAAAAAGGTTGAATAACAGTCCATTGAATATATATCCCACATTTTTCTTTATCCATTTATATGTTGATGGATACTTAGGTTGCTTTCATATCTTGGCTATAGTGATTGTTGCTGCAAGGAACTCAAGAGTGCAGATACCTCCTCAAGATTCAGATTTCAGTTGATCTGGGTATGTACCAAGCAGTGAGATTGCTGGTTCAACATAGTTCTTGTTTTGAAAGCAGAGTACCCTCTGGACTTTTCTACAACAGAAATAATTTTGATTCTTGCTAATCAGGCTATTTGTTAGAATGACAGAAATAAACCAGAGTCTAAGTACAAAAATAAGGTTAAAGAAGGGAATCATCACTAATAAATGTATTAATTCAGGAGTTACAGACACTCTATATGTACTTGTAAAAAGTTACTGGATTTACAACTCAAAACAGAGGGAAAACAACATGTTAGAGTTTACTAACAAACTCTACTTAAAGGCACCCAATAGGAATTTAAAAATTACTATTGTGAACAGAATATTGATAGTTCACTGTTGGATTTATGGCCAGTTGCTAGATATTTCTTCCTCATTCTGTTTTTTTATTGTTATAAAATACTGGGACATGAGTAGCCTATTGGAGCAGATTGCAACCTTGTTGTAGCAGAGGCTGCATCAGGGCTGTATGGTTTATTTTAGATGTTGTGCAGTCTATTAGCACAAGGTGGACAGATGAGTGCTTGGTGAGAACTTTCTGAAGATAGCCCAAAAAACCATAGATGAAAATGTCGGCATGGCTAATTGTGTACCATTTTTAACAAAATGAAAGTTGTAAAAATTTCCAATGTATTTCTGCAAAATTTGGTATTTTGAAGAGAGCAGAAATATAACATACTCTGAAATTTTTAAATCTGAATTTTTGTGTTTTTCTTTTCTTGTTTTAATAAACACTGCTTTTAATATTTGCTTTCAAACTGAAATTTAAAAATAGAACTGCTGAATCAGATTTTGGTAACAGTGGAAATAATATGTACATCACATAAAACATGAAAAGAAGTTACCTTAGTTAAAACTGATGTTACTCTGTCAATCATAACCCCTCTCCCCATCTCCCTATCACCCAACCTTTTCCTATTTCTTTCCTGGTAGGTACAAGTGAAAATATATTTTTCTTTGTTATATTTCTTTGCTTAATGGAAAAAACCAATAATGATAACAAAAATAATCAAACTCTTGAGTTGTGGTCATAATCTAAGGCATATTTTAAATTGCTTCTTCATTAGAGTTGCCTTGGAATTAGGTTCTTGACCTATCACTGGCATTTTTTGTAGTTCTGCATCATCCTCAATTTAAAATGGGAATTTCATAGTACAGTACTAAGACTGTCCTATTCTCATTTGTTTTTAGGTTCCTTTTTTGGTTTTTATTGTCTACACCCTTGCTTCTGACAAATATTTTTATCTCAGTTTTTATCTTTTCTTTTAGATTTATTTAATACTACAATTGAAATTAGTTTGCTCAGAAGGCTGATATCTCTCAGAAAAACTTGAGCCATAGAACAGTCTGAGTCCATTTGTCAATTTTTTTTTAATCATGTATACTATTTTTATGATAGATCACTCTGTAAACTCACCTTGGCCCAAGCCCTGAACCTTCTCAAAAAGTTACGTGCATCATTATTGGTTTCAACTAAAACTCTTGTGCCTTGAAGCTCAGTAGTGTGAAGGAAAATTTCCAGAGGCATTTTAGTAAGTTTAATTAACTGTTTATGTTGACTCAAGAATATTATGTACAGCATCGATCCATGGTGTAGCTGATGAGTTTGTTAGGCAGAAAATATAAATGATTTGTTATTGCATTGGCCAATATGAGTGAGACATGTCTCAACAGGAATGTTGCAAGAGGCAAGGCAGTGAAACTTTCATCTCCACTGGGATTGAACCAACTTGCCAAACCGGGGCCATCAATCACAGTAAATGTGCTCAAAACAAATCATAAACCCTCCACAGCTCATTGTACTCATCAGCACTTTAAAGGTCAACAGTCCCGAGCTGTCACTTTCAGCCAAGATTTCAGTAGCCTGTGGTTTGGGCATTGTGCCTCAGCTGTCTTTCTCAAGGATGTGTTCTCATGTAGCTATACTCTGTGGGCCACTTTTAACCAAATCTGAAAGGACAGAAGGGCAGTCTTATTTATAAGAGATGACATTATATTACATCTTTGAAACCGTTGTTTTGCAAGTCAAGTCACAGCCCCCCATCCAAAAAATATTAGAATTACATAGAGTTTAATTGCATAGATAGATTAGAAAACTGAAATTTCAGTCATATACTATGTTAACACTCGGGGAAACAGAAAGTAGAGTAAATGCCACTCGTATGAGTGTATGTGTGTATATGATGGCTGCCCAAGAGGGAGTGCAAGAAAGAGTGCCAAAACAAGGAATAATTGAATTATTTATCATCACTGTTCTGATGACCTTTTTTTTTTTTTTTTTTTGTTTAATTTTTTTGGTACCGGGGATCAAACTCACAACCTTGCGCCTGCCAGGCAGGCGCTTATCTGGTGACCTTTTTGAAAAAATAATTTATTTGGAAATAATTTCAAAACACTGGAAAACTTCATAAATAGTGCAAAAAATATATGCATATCCCTCACCCAGATTCACCCACTGTAAACATTCCGCCTCATTTGCTTTATATCACTTTCTCTTTTTATACACACACACACACACACACACACACACACACACACAAGAGTGCATGTGAATACATTGTATTTTTTCTCTGGTGTGTGTGAGAGCAAACTGCACACGTCATGCTCTCCCATCCCCAAACTTTCTAAGGTACACCTCCCAAGAACAGGTGTTCTTTTCTGTATTACTGCACTGTGTTCTCAAATATTGGATTGTCTTTGAATTTGATAACATTGCTTATATTTTTATCTCAAACTCTAACCAAGATACTAAACTTTGGAAGGTGTAAGTCAACTCTTAGTTAAGGAACAATTCAAGTATCTGAAGCGGGGAATTCATATTGGTAGCATTTAAACTTCTGAAACATACATGATACACCAGTAAATGAAAAATAACTAAATGCTGGCTTTAGGAATCCAATTCATGCTGGAAATATTTATCAAATGACATATTATGGTCTTATTTAGAATTTTAGACTTTATTTAATAAACCTTACCTATTTAGAGATGCAATAAACAACAGTATTAAAGTTAGCTAGCATTTACTAGGATGTACATCTTGTCTTTCCGTATTTTCGTCCTGTTTTCCTTCTTGTGATCATGTAATTTCAGGTTCTGAAGGATTTAACTAGTCTCTATTTAGGCAAATGTTATTTTCTTCCTCCCTGTTAATAGGCAATAAAGAAGTGGCAGGGTATTGGTAATCTGAACTGGGTCCTGGGTGAAACAGGTTTCCAGTGAGTAATCTTCAGGGTACCACACCACAGCCATCCCTTCACTTGAGTAGATAAAGGAGGTCTCCTCCATTAAATGGTATTTACAGCTGTTTTATATTTCTTATCTTAATAAAATATGTAGGTCACACTACTATTAACAAATAGGATTGAGATTTATATTTTATAATCTATACAGCTAATTTTGACAACTGACATTTATGACAATTGTCATTTGTCCCCTAAGGGGCCTTAAGCATATATATCTAACAGTGTGTATACACTAGAGACTCCAAACAAGAATGATAGTCCTTCAGGGATTTAGAAATGGTAGCAAGATTTTCTGTAGGAGGAGGGCATGATGCTAGAACACTTTATGAAAGATGATTGGATCCCTAGTGATTGTGCTGGACAATATAGAGATAGTCCTGAAAAGGCATTCACAAGGCTGATTTATTGACAACATACACACTAAGGAAGTCTCAAGTATGTACAAACAACAGGTTTACTTCTTCAGATAAATCCTTCATTTATTCATTTGGCAGGTTTATATTGAGAAGCACTCTTCTAAGAGCTCGAGATTTTATAGTAAATAAGATAGTCATAATCTATATAACCTCGTAGAGCTTACACATAAACTGTTTTGCTTTACAATGTTGTTTATTCAAATGTATTTGTGCTCTGACCATACCAACACAATATGTCATTCCATAAACTTTTCAGGTGTAACTTGGATCCCCAAGAATTCAGTTGTAAAGCTATCAGATTTGCAAGAGGAAAGAACAATGACTTTAAGATGACAAATCATGGAAAGAAATAATATTGAATAGACCCTCCTGCTTTTAATGATTCAGTAAGAGTGGTATGCTTGGAGACTATTTTTTGAGTATGAAGAAATTTGCAAATATCCACATGTTCAAGTGTATACATGAGTGGGAGAAGGGGCTTGGGACAAGGTGAACCTCCCAGGAATGTGGATAATGTTCTCCATGGCATGGTGATTACATTTTGGTTTCTCACAATGACTTCCAGGTTGGAACAACTCCCAAATCAGGCTAGAAAGACAAGTGATTGAAACCTGATAAAACCCTAGGGTGGTTCTTCCAGGATTTTGGTTGGCAGATTTTTCTAAAAATCACGAGAAAGGTGTGAATTAGCAATGTATTACTGCACAGTATGTTTGAGTCACAATAAGTTGAATATTAATTATCCAATATCCGAATCTCATCCTGGCTTATGTAAACACACTTGTTTTTGGTAAGACTAAGCTATGGTCCTAAATCCTGAGTAAAATGGAAATTGTTTTTAATTGGTATTTATATTAGTTGGAATTGCATTTGACTGTAGCTATAGATATTTAAAATACAAGTGTCTTAAGCAAGATAGATATTTCTCTCTCCTGTTAAAATCTGAAAGTGAGCATCCCAGAGACAATCTGCCAACACTATTCCATAAAGTCTTCAAGGACGTATATTCCTTCTATCTTATTGCTTTATGAGATGTGGATTTTATGACTAAATTCTATTTATGATTCAATATGGGGGCTTTAGATTCAGCTATCAAATTCTTATTCTATCCTGTAGGAAAACAAAAAGGAATAAACACAGGCAAGCAAAAGGTTCATGCCAGATATCTTTTAAGAAAATTTCCTGGAACATCCACATCTCTATTATGAACTACCCTTTCATCGGAATTTAGTTAAGTGGCAACATTTGGCTATAAAGGAGTCTGGAAGTCTTATCTATGTCTTGGAGTCATATACGTAGGTGAAAATTGTGATTTTAATACAGTTAGATTTTAATACAGAGGAAAAGCATCTGTATTAAAAGGCAGCCAATTGTCTTTACCACAGTATTGCTTATTAATAGTGCTGTGAGCATTTAAATCATTTAATGTCAATGCACAGTACTCCATTTGCAATGTACTTTATAGTATGATTACTTTTTACCAAGCGATCTTAGTAACTGCAGTGCGTGGGAAAGTTCTGTTACTTTCTATTTTTCCTCTGCTCGGCTAATTAATTTTAACGGCATATGGCAATAGATTCCTAACATCTAGGTTTGCATGCCCACCTAGAATTGGGAAAATTGAAACTGGTAGCACAAAATACAAGTAGTTTTAGTTCTTAAAACTCTTTGATGCTCTTCATGTTCTTACCAGTTCATACCCTCATCTAAATTTGAATCACAGTACATTGTGACCTTATTGTAGAGTCCTAGAGTCTCGCACGAGAATTACTGTGCTTGTTCTAACAAGATTGTGTGCCGGCAGGCATGCCAAAATTTGATAGCTACAAATAGGGAGATGTGAAAGGAGAGGCAGGGGAGGTAATTTCTTTTACCACTACTGCAATGTCTTGGATTAAGGTAGACAATGGTTACCATTTTGCTGACACGAGGCAGACATGCTGCTTAGCGGGAAGAATGAACAATTACAGAGCTGACTAAATTTCCAATTGGGTTTATGGAAGTACCCAAACATGATGTAGCCAAATATCCTTAAAAGACTGAAGTAATTTAATTTGTTCTGTCATTATAAGAAATTAAAGCCAAGTACAATTGCATCCCAGTACTACAATAATGGCCATTGTTACTGACTGAATGAAGTGAGCTTTCTGATTACCTTGACCTGACACGTTTGAATTTTTGTCTGTCCATTTATTCCAAATCACATTGGAGGATCTTAACTGATTTTGACAAAATAAGCTATATTATTAGGTATAGTTTAACCTGAAAAGCTTAAGTTTTAATTATGGGATTGGAATTTGCAAAAGGGCATACCTTCTAGATCTCAGTATTTTTAGAAATGTAATTAGTGGAAATTTTTTGATTTTTGTGTGCATCAGAAGTGGGCTCAAACCTCCTGAATGCAGTGATTGAGAAAACTGCCTCCAATAAAGCCCAAGGCAAGATGTGACACCCAGACTTCCACGGAGGGTAAACTTGGGTAGCTGAATGATGTGCAATGAACTGACCCATAAGTTGGATGCCAGTATGATTTAGCATACAAATAAGACACTTTTGAGAGAGAAAGACAACACTATTCAGAATTATGCCAGGAAAAGAGACATAAACCTGGTAACTTCCAGACCGATTGAGATTTATGTGCCCATTACCTATAAAGAATAGGGGGTAATAAATACCTAAGCCAATAAAGGATAGTGTTTATATGTAACTGGAGAACAAAAGATTTTATAGAATGCCTGGAGAGAGAAAAAATGGAAATAGGATCTCTTCTACCAGTGATTTCTCTCTCCTGGCACAAAAGTTACTCTGATCATGTGATGGCTCTGAGTATGAGGCTTGTCGTTCATGTTCTTACTTTTCTCACAGTCCATTCATTGATGCTGAGATACATTGAAAGATACAGAAACATGACAGAAAGGCAGACTTAATAAGGAGAACGTGCCATGTCTTTTCAGTTCAGTTCAGTTCAGTGTAACAAATTTTTATTTGATACCAGTTAGTATGCAACAGCCAGTGTTTAGCACCACTAAACAGATGGAAAGACAAAGTTGATATGGTCCTAACCCTGGAAATTCAGTCTTTAGTAAACAAGTCATTGTAATACATTGGTTAGCAATTCAGTGATTTGAAGAATTAACTTTCTGATCTGACTTCAAAGCATGGAACATTGTCTTTGCCAGTCTCTACCATTAGCAAGGTCTCCTACAAGTAGTGACCTGGATTTATCCCAGTGCCTTACTAATATCAGACAATATGGAAAAACAAAACAAAAACAAACCAGGCTAGTCAGTTTGTTTGCTGAGATTCTTTCAACCCAGGGGGCCTTTTTACCCAGACTGCTAATTTATATATTTTTTCCACCCAGAAAGCCCTTCCCTATGATTTGAGTTGTTCTAACCAAATCAACATAGACAGACTACAAAGATTTAGAATGTCTGGGCTGAAAGCATTTGCTTATTTAATTAGATAAATGATTTGAGAGTGCCTCCCAAGAGTTGTATCCTTAATCACATTGATTTAAAAACAAACAACAAAAAATGCTGAGGTGAAAACCTCAGCCAGGCAGTGTTGGATAACAGAACCTTGGTTAAGAACAAGTATTGAAGTGAGCTCTGGAAGTGATTTCAAAACTCCTAACATGCTTTAGTTGCCTGCACATAAAATTCATTCATGACTTTTCAAGCACTCATTATTTCCAGGTTCTGCCTTGCATGCAGAGTCCTAATTAAGCTTCAGAAGCTCGCTAAAATGTACTTCCTGCTCTCTCCAGTTCACGAATTAGACACCAAGTATAGGTAAGTTGATCTGTCTGTCTGTATGAGGGTCTCTGGCTTATATGAGGGTCTAGGTGGTAGAGCTTAGGTTTGGTAAAAAGAAACTGCCATGCTTCAAAACTGTTCTCCTGGATTTCAGTCCCTGTATAAGGTAGTACCCTCAAGGAATAAAAGAAAGGAGCCTCTGGCCTTGTTTCTGGGGGGGAAAAAAAGGAGTTATGGTAGGGTATCAGAGCTGATTTAATCTAACCAAAGAGGTTAAATTCAAATGTTACCTTCACTTTAAAGGGGAATTGCACTAGCAGTGGTTCCTGCTCCAGATAAAATCATTACTAAGTGTTTATTGTCTCACAGCGAAGAGAGGATCCTGGGGCCACAGGGTCCAGTTCTTGGGGAAGGGGAAGAGGTAGGCAATGGGAACAGCAAGAGGAAAATTCAAACCATGAAACTGAATCCAGCTATCAAAGTGCTGAATTCTCTTCAACCCCTTATCTGGTACACCCTTATCTGCTCTGCACCCCACAATTTCCTCTTTAATTACTGTTTTTAACTATTGCCTTCTGGTTATTGCTAGCTTCCAGTTGGTGTAATTTCTGTGTCTTTTCTTTCTTCCTTTGCGCCTGTAGGTATAGTACCCTAATCCTTGTTTCCTTCATACTTAGGCTTCTACTGTAGAGAGTTCAGCAAGTTGGAGAAAGAAAAGACTGTGCATGGTATCCCTGAGACTTAGAACTATGAGCTGGTTCTCACCCTGGCCTAGCTACTAAATTTACTTTCCTATGGCTCACATGCTGTTCCCTAAATACCAGCCAAGTATTCAGGTTCTGATTGTGAGCTCCCAGGCAAAGGGAAACATAGACATCTTTCTCAGGAAGCCTAGCTGGATCCTCTGAGCTTTGCTGACCCGCTGTGCATGTTTCTGAGGTGGCATACATGAATTTCCTTTGAACTCACTACAGTTGTTAATTTTTGATCAGTGCCCCTGAATTGTGGACTACTGGAAACCAAACATTTTCTTAATTCAACTTTGTAATTTCATAGAATATCAGCTGCCTCCCCCTACCCCAGTCATTGATGAATTCAGCAAGTATTTGTTGACAAGCAATGAGTCAAGGCAACATTTAGGTAGACAAGGATGAATCAACTTTATCTTTGGGAAAAGATCACCCCCAGATAAAACCATAACCAAGGAATGATGTGAATTCTCTCCAACTCTAGAACCTAGTGCCCTGAATCTCCTCTCAAGTGTTTCCCTCCCCTGGTGATGTCAGAGTGGATTCTCTCCAGCCTGGACCTTCCTGCCTGTTCCTGTATTGCTTGTCACCTGCGTCATCAGAGTCTTAGGCAGAGTTTCCTTTGAAGGAACTTCCACTTAAAGGAAGCAGGCTATGAAAGGCAGGAACTTGAATATCTTGATGATCAAAGTGGCCAAAAAAAAAAAAAATCAAGTTAAAAAATGTTAACCCAGCCTGACCAAATATGCAGAGATGAAACTCTGAGAACCTGCCTGACAAAATGAAGTAGTGGAGGAGAGGTCAGCCACAGGCCATGATGAGGGATGGTCAGTCTAGTGAGACAGAATTTAGAGGGGTTGTAAGGAAACTAACTGCATTTGGATTGAAACTTTAAGCATTAAAAATCTAGAATACTGTCTTGAGTAAGGAGTAATATTATTTATTCCTATTGCTGCTATTATTGGAGAGGTACTTTAGGAATATAAGATTATATAGAAGTTATTGAAACAGGGAAAATACCCCAGAACTGTAGGAAATAAATGCCAGTAATGATGTATAATATTTTAAAAGGAAAATGAAGGCCAAATGTGTTTTTTTCTATTCCATTGTCAAAGAAAGGGTTAGTATGGATAGTGGTCTTTGAGAAAGAGCACTTCTGATTGGCTAGGTCACTGGTCATTGTTAGGTCACTGGGGCCAAGTATTTTTGTTTAGGGTGTGTTCCTCGCAGTAAATCTCACAGGATCCAGTTGGTCCAAGGACAGCTGAGATCATTTAGCCAAGACCGTTCCTGGTTAACCGTTGGATCCAGAAAAGGAATCTCTGTCCTCTGACTCCAAAGCAGTCTTTCAGTGACCTTATGTTAGCATACCAGATTCCAGAAACATGTCTTTTTGTTTTGCTTTGTTTCTTTTTTAAGAGTTGCCCAGGCTGGGGTCAAACTCCTAGGCTCAGCTGATCCTCACACCTAAGCCTCCTGTGTGCTTAGCCTACAGGTGTACACCACTGTGCCTGGCAGAAACACTTCTTAACTTCTCTACCTGGAAATTATGAAGTCCTAATGGGCTTTTCTAAAGTGCTATGTGTGGTATGGCTTCTGTCACTAGCTCTATTACAGGTTTAAACTGACCATTAAGGTTCATACGCTTAGTCTGTCCCTTAAAATATTTAACATCTTAAAAAATTAGTTGCTAAAAATTAGTTGCTAAAATTTTAAAATTAAAATTAACATCTAAATGCTGCTTTAAAAACTCCAATATAGGGATTAAAAAAAACTCTGAAGATCTAACAACAGCATTCTAACTATGTACGCTGGCTAGCATTCTAACTATCTGCCCTGCCTTGTGTAGTCCCCCTCGCACCTTGTGGTTCATTCATCCATTCATTCATTTACTTACTGACATGATGTGTGGTTTCTATGGACATTTCAGTGAATGGCTCCTTCTTTATGTGTCCAATTGGACATATAGTGACCTAAGGAAACACACATCTGTGGAGAAATTGTTTACAAATACATGTATATTAGACAGCTCATAATTTAGAGTGCCTTGTGTTTTACTTACTTTTCATTTGTAGTCGAAGAGCAGAGGGAGAGGAGAGGTTTATTGTAAAGTAGAAGGGAGAGAGAGACTTATCTCTTAAGGAACAAAACTAACATTTATTAAGCTAACTTATTCCTATGTTAGTGTTTTCAAATTTATTAATAGGCTTCAAAGTCAGCTTACTGGATCACAGCATTGTTTTAGATTAAGTGGAACACAAAACATTAGAGTGAACTATATACAGAGAGAATAAATATTATTTCATGTTAAATTCTGTTCCTATTCTCTATATATGGATCAAATCTGTATTTGTTTATGAGCGGTATTTCTCCTGTTTCAATTATATACAGATTGCTGTTACATTGTGTGTAGTAATTTTTTTTTTGTTGCTTTCAACTAGAAAGAATGGTTTGTTAAACAAAGACTCTGAACAAATTTTGCCATGATTATTATATATGACGCACAGAGTTGCTAATGGTAGGAGTCTGCCAGCATCCCTTTTAACTGCAGGTATTGAAACATTCCTTACACATTTTTATACTACTAAGCATTGGCACTCACACATTTTCAGAAATGAGCACAATTAGCAAACATAAACACGGTAATCATTTTACCTCCCACTTTACATACCTCTGCTGTGTCATAATATGAAAAATAGTGATTCACTGACAAAAAATAAACTTTTTAAATCATTGAATCTCATTTAACCTTCCCAAAAGCCCTTTATGCATGGAGTTTGGCGCTTTAGCAGATAATGGCAGTTTTGCAGTAGTTAAAATGCCCCATAATGGCCAGGCGTGGTGGCGCACGCCTTTAATCCCAGCACTCAGGAGGCACTGTGAGTTCGAGGCCTGACTTGGGCTACAATGCGAGCGCAAGATCGGCCTGTGCTACATAGTGTGACCCTACCTCAAAAAACTAGGGCCGGGAGTTTGGCTCAGTGGCTTAAGTGCCTGTCTGTCAGGTGCAAGGTTGTGAGTTCGATACCCGGTGCCAAAAAAAAAAATGCCCCAAAATGGTCAGTTGTTGGGAGATCTCCAAGAATATTAGAAATTGTCTGTTTAGCTAGGGCCCTGTGAAAGACAAGTCACTTTTAAGATGACAAGTTAAATGATTGAGCTCCCAAAGACAAAGTTGAAAAAAACTACACATACACACACACACACACACACACATATATGTATTGAAAGTAGAATGCAAACCTCAATATCCAGAAACTTCTTTACTGATTAGATTCATAAGCAACATTTATATAAAAGGAATAACAAGTGAAATAGTGAATGCACTGAGCATAGAGGTGTGAGCAAAATGGAAAGATTTAATTTAATGCAGAGACTTCATGAACAAAATCCATACTACAAATACTACAGAGAATCAACAAGTGGGATGTCATCTTATTAAAAAGCTTTTGCACAACAAAAGAAATCACCAACAGGGTGAAAAGACAACCCACAGAGTGGGAAAAAATTATAGCCAGTTGCTCCTCAAACAAAAAGCTTATATTTAGAGCACACAAAGAATTGAAAAAATCAGATCCCCCAAATTCAAAGACCCAATCCAAAAATGGGCATCTGAGATGAGTACTCACTTCTCAGGTGAAGAAATACAAATGGCAAATAAATACATGAAAAAATGTTCAACATCACTGGTCATGGAAAGATGCAAATTAAAAGAACACTGAGATTTCATCTCACTCCAGAAGGAATGGCTATCACCAAGAAATCAACTTAAGAAATGCTGGCGAGACTGTGGGAAAAAAGGAACTCTTCTTCACTGTTAATGGAAGTGTAGACTGGTGCAACCACTGTGGAAATCAGTGTGGAGATTCCTTAAAAGACTAGGATTAGAGGTCCTATTTAACCTAGCTATTCCTGTGCTGGGTATCTTCCCAGAGGAACTGAAAACATCATACCATAGCAATATATGTGCACCCATGTTTATAGCAGCACAATTTGCAATAGCTAACTCTTGGAAACAACCCAAATGCCCATCAACCAAGGAATGGCTAAAAAAGATTTCTTTAACATAATGGAATACTAGTGAGCCATAAAGAAGGATAAACTTGAGACTTTTGTAGGTAAATGGATCCAATTTGAGATCATACTCATAAGGGTCTAAAATAAATCAGACCCAAAGTGTGTAAACATTGTATTGGCTCACTGGTGTGAGAAACTGAAAGAGTAAATAAGATCCAAAATGTATAATAGATACTAGAAATAGGAAAGAAACTGTCCAAAAGAAAAGAAAACTGTGATGGAAGCTTGGGAAAAGAAAGGAAGGAAAAAGGGGAAAAAATATATATATATACACACACACAAGATAATTAAAATAGTTTCACAGTTCACTGAAGAGAGGTTTGCGCTAATATTGTTTAAACAGTATTTCATGCATATCTTATTGTTTAAACAGTATTTCATACATATCTTGTACTCTGAACAACTACTATGAATACAACAATACAGAATGTATTATTATTGTTACTTGTCCACTAGCCTGTTTTGAAACTTTTATTGCTATTTTTAATTTTTCTCTTTAAAATAAAAGATTAACTTAACAACTTTAAAGTTTATTTCAAGAGTTAGACTGTAAAAGGATGTTAAAAGGAACATGAAGTTAATTTTGATAAACCTTAAACTTGTCTTAAATCAAAAACGTTACACATACTAATGCCTTCACTATCATAATACAAAATCTACACAAAACAAATGAAATAATTTTAGCCATTGAATATTCCCTAGAGGTTTGTATATAATACTATATTACATATAGTATATTTACATGCTTATTTTTTCAGACAATGAGAAGAAAAATACTATTCAATTGTGTCTCTTATCAAGGAGCTCTCACTTGAGCATAAAGCTGGACTCTTCAGACTGAAATTTGAAAGATCAGGGTAGAGTGAGAATTGTCAAGAATAATTTTGGAATAGAGTCAAGGATATATATTTCAAAGGTAGAGCATTTGTCGTGCATTCGTGAGACCTAGGTTTGATCCCCAGCGCGCGCGCACACACACACACACACACTCACACACAGAGACATTCACACACACACTCACACACAGTCACACACACACTCACACACACACTTACACACACAGAGATAGACACACACAGACAGAGAGACAGAAACAGAGACAGACAGAAAGACAGGAGTGGAGAATATGCGAAGAGAATAGTGATTAGTATGATTGTAGAAGAATACTTGTTTCCAAAAGCTAATCCTAAAATTCAAGAAAATATAAATGATGTGCTTTATGCATCTCGCTTACTAAATCTTCAGTTTAAATTGCTCTAAAGAGCAAGTACCATCAAGACACTGATAATTGTGTTGCTTTGTAGAGAAGCACAGGGACTTTCATTAGTATCAAAAATATATACAAAAATATATACTGTATTCTTTGGGTAGTATTAAATGTATTTTAAGATAAAATGGGGAGGATGTGACTTGCTAGGAGCTCTTTATATTTTACATGCAATATATTAGAGAAATTCAATTTTTCTTTTTTAGAAATCTAAATTTTCAAGAAAATCACTGAAGTCAAAATGAAACCCAAAAAGGAAATAAAAATATGAATAAATGATTTTTCAGATTCAAGTAAGTCTTAAAATTCAAATAAATTATTAAAAAATGTCCTGGGGACAACCCTGTAGGGCAGTGATGGTGGAAAACCCTTTAGAGTTTTCAATGAAACAAACAACTGGCTGCGGCAGTTTTTCATAGGTTCTCATGACTCCTCTAGGGGATGTATTTTTCGTCCTATTTTACAACAGAGAAAAGTGACATATCCAGAACCAAATAATTTTTTCAAGTGTGCCACATTATTGATAAGTTGCAGAGCAAGCATTTGAATCTCATACTCTTTTACCTTGCTAGTGATTGTCATGGTGGGTCACTAAAATGCATACATCCATTTCCATGAAAAACTCCATTTTTCACCTGTATCTGGACTACTAAAATGGCTTCTAAATCTCCATCCTTGTCTCTTTTCCATTTTATCCTCTTGCACTACCAGTGCTTGCATCATACAGTGCCCACGGTATCCATTACTTCAAGGCCATACATGTAAGTATTCAGCATCATATTGCTTCTCCTCTCGGGAAGAAGTCTGTTCCTCTCTACTGCCAGCCCAAAATGTGTAACCCTATTCAGGCTCCAGGCACGTCTTCTACTGAAAAGAAAGGCAACTAGCTCTCTTTCTTCTACAGCCATTCAATCCACAGAGTCTATTGATGACCAGCATGCAGAGTTACCTTTTTCTTGGAATTCTGAACACTTAGCTTCAGTCTATACCTCCCTTTCACCACTCTGAACTTTAGCAGCACTCCAGGCTAAATGATTTATATGCCACCTTACACTGTCTCTAGGCAGCAGCTGATCATGTGTCTAGTTTTCTCAGCAGGATATTGTCAGGTCTTTCTTAGACTGAGGCCACTCCACCTTTTGTGTTCTTGTATTTCATAGCAACTAGCACAACAGAGAGGCTCAATAAATACATATGGGTGTTTTATTGCTATTTCTGAGGAAAAGAAAAAGTGAATAAAGAAAGATGGGAGGAAGATTACTCTCTGCACATGTCTCAAAAGCTTATTTTCAAAGGCCACCCTATCAGTTATGGAATCTTGCATTTGTGTAAAAAGGAGAAAGGGAAATAAAGTGTCCTTGGTGGGAATTTCAGACATATGAGAACACCAAGACCATGTGATTGTGGTCATGTTTCAGAATACCCTGATGCATAGGAAGAGATATAGGACAAAGATTTTCAAGTATGCTTCAAGAGATAATAGCTGACATATAAGAAAAAGCGTTCTGAAATCAAGTAAGTTTTGATAATACTTAAGTGGCATTAAATAGGTCTCCACTGTACAAGTTCTAGCTTTTGGTTTGTTCATGTTCATTAGAAATCACTGCAAAGAGGCTGCACATATTGTTTGACCAAAGAACTCCATCAGTAAGTAGACTACTGTAGAGATTATGTGCATTGAAATATTCTTCGGGAAATATACCTCATGCAACCTTACATATGAGATGTGTTGTCATTAATCTGTGACATATCTTGTACATATTCTTCATGTTTAGTGAATTTGCATTTTTTGTATGGTCTTAGGAAGGTTATTCACTCACATTCAGCTGAGAATTGGTTAATATTCGGGGGTTGATGGTAATGATAGAAAAATAGCAATTGTTGTAGGACCATGAACCTGTGAGAAAGGAGTAATGTGTTAGTAACTTATCAGAGATCGATTTATAAAAACAACTCTGTAGGATAAATTACCCCTCGGTTATATGGATGCTGATTTAAGGTAGCACACATAGAACCACGGCATAGTCGTGCTCTTTCTGATCTATTGCGCTTCTTCCCCTGAGAATCCTATGGGTAATGGATTCTAATACATGTGAACTTTATTCTTCAAATCCAAGTTTCCTGTCTTAGTTAATTTCTTTGTTGGTGAGACTCAATATCTGGCACCTGCAAATTCTGGGAGAAAGGGTTTCTTTTGGTTCACAGTTTCATTCCATAGTCTGCTGTCTCTAAGTCAGGATGGCATAGCATCTTGGTGTGGCAGGGTAGAAGTGGTTCCTGGCAGGGCAGATGGAAAGCAGAGAGAGCCTGAACTGAGGAGCAGGGAAGAGATAAACCCTTCCCAGCCACATCCCCAGTGACCTAACTTTTCCCAGCAGACTCCACCTCCCAGCAACAAGTCAGCTCGAAGATCCAACAATCCAGTCACCTTCCAAAGCCCCATCTATGGGTGTATAAAGTTTTGGGGAACATTTTAGATCTAAGCCATAATATCTCCTTAGGTTTGCACAGCTATAAAACAAATTTCTCTTATTTTAGCCTGTGTATGAAGCCAGCTGAGATACAACAGAATAATCTTTATATATGATGTAACCTTGAATTCCTTTTCTATAATGCACATGTAGTTAATACAGGTATAGCAGTAGGATAACATAGCTTCTTGTTCATAAGGTTTACTCATAGTACAGGTGTTGAGAACAAAAAATGGACGTGAGAAATTATCCTTCAGAGGCTCTGTTTGTAACATGTTTAAAGGGTCCCCATTTTTATTGGAAAACTTTTGTGTGCTTTTCTTAACTCAACCTTCAGTTGCTTTAAATGGAATGAATGTCTTTGGTGTGACATTTCCTTAAGTATTTTATAGTAAGAGGCATAAATGCAAAACAGAGATTATGTAAAAGCCATAAATAAAAAGAAGAAACAAGGCAGCAGAGGTATTTATTTTGAATAAAGATTCTGGAACAGTGTTGATTAAAACAATTACATTTTCTTCTGTAATCAAGAATTTTCAATCTGGAGTTCTTGGTGACTTCGAGTCAGTGAACACTTTTAGAATAAAATATTGATCGTATGAACATATGCCAAACTTTCTGGGGCAATTTGCATCATATTGTCAAAAGATTTATTAGATCTCCCAAAAGGTTAAGGAGCACCATGTCTTTTAAAGTGCAATGAATCAGAAAATATATATATCGCCCAAATCCTCAGCATTTGCAATCATTTAAGAAAGTGCTCCTGCTAAGAAGTCAGAACAAGGATCTGGAGAGGAGGGTATGTACAGGACATTATAGTGAACAATAGCTCATGCAAAATTTAGGGTGAAATTGAAGATGTATAGAACATACGATTCTAAAGATTGGGAAAGAATTTTTAAGACAAAATTGAAGTTTTAGAGAAAATCTTAATACGAGACTGGAATTTAAATTCTCTTAAAATGGAAAAAAGTAGCAGAGTCAAGGGGGCGGGTGCTTAGATCTGGGGAAGCAGATGTGAGTGAGCACAGGATGGTGGGGTTAGAGTGGTGAAAACAGAACAGTCTCATGCGGGAAGGGAAGAGATAGTACTGGAATTTTTTATATTGGGAGGAAACAGAAGTTTAAATAATTTAAATATCATTGTTAGGAAATAAAAACGAGCCCTACAGACTGAGAAGGCTGTAGACTGAGCTATTTTTTCCACTTTAATTTTCATGGAGAATCCATTCTTTGATCTTGGAAGGATGGCACATGACCTTTAGTGTATGTAACTCTTTCCCCCAAACTTCATACATGTGTTTTGATAGATTCTTTTAAAATTTCACCTTCCTTTCTAAAGAATAGCTACCATTTTCTTTTCAATTTTAATATTTCAGTTCAACAGGACATTATTATCTGCTTTGCTGTCCTAAATCCTGGAAATGTTCGTTCCTGGTACTCTTTAGAAAAAGTGAAAGATCGGGGCGTGGTGGCACATGCCTTTAATCCCAGCACTCTGGAGGCTGAGGTAGGAGGAGTGTTGTGAGTTCGAGGCCAGCTTGGGCTACAACATGGCACAAGGCCTGTCTGAACTACATAGAGCAACCGTGCCTCAAAAAACTAGGGCTGAGATTTTGGTTCAGTGGCTTAAGCACCTGCCTGGCAGGTGTGAGGTTGTGAGTTTGATCCCTGGTGCCACAAAAAAAAAAAAAAAAAAAAAAAAAAAATGGTGAAAGAGCAGAGTTT
Source organism: Dasyprocta punctata (assembly GCA_004363535.1). NCBI lineage: Eukaryota > Metazoa > Chordata > Mammalia > Rodentia > Dasyproctidae > Dasyprocta > Dasyprocta punctata. Next base: position 13,556 of record RJWM01017648.1, on the reverse strand, counting down.
GAAAACAACAGATTGAGAACAAAGAGATGAATAAACATGAATACATCCAGGAAGCTATACCAAGAACAGTTTTATTGCTTGAGTCTTACTGGGAAAGAAGTATTCTTATTTGTTAGAAAACAAAAGTATTCACTGATTAATCACTCACAAATAATTGTTGAATACATGAACATATCAGGAACTGTCCTAGACATTAAAGAAAGAGCTAGGTATGAATGTAAAAATGGTTAAGGAAAAAAATTGGAGGGACACAAAGCAGCAAACTATTTCCAGGTGGAAGGACTGGCGAAAGAGAGTAGCAGTAGATGAGATAGTGACTAAATGATAGTTTGGAAATGTAATGAAAAGCTAGCTGAAAAAACAGATCCTCTGTGAACACAACAATTATAACATCAATACAATAAGTAGGAGGATTTTATGCATGAGGCTCCTGACCAAATGAATGACATATTGAAAAGACAGTTTAAGAAAGACTATCCTGATTTTATATACAGGACTATGGCAGCAAATGTTAATCCAAGAAGATCTGGAAATAGGCTATTACTTACAAGTAGAAATGAATAAATGAGGATTTGATTGTAGGTGGCAATTACAGAAATTTGTAAGTAATTTGTAGGTACACTGGTTAAATATTAAATGGCAATAAAGTTGAGGCAAAGTGCAGATAGGCAAAAATGAGTATAAATGTAGCCCAAAGGGCTGGGATTGTAGCTCAGCAGCATGGCAAGCATAAGATCCTGAGTTTGATCTCTGGTACCAAATAAATAAATATGGCCCAAGGCTTCCTAATCACTAATAACTTACATTTCTCAGAATATCACAATTTCAAATATAATGCACACATACTTGGTATTTGGTCAGGTTAAACTCCCAGAACTCTAGTATCATGGTAGTGCACGGGATCTTTGGCAGCTTCTGGTCAGTTCAGGAATTTCTTTTATAATAACAGCTGTCACTATCCATGTCATCTTACAGTGGAGAGTAGCAACCTGAAAACCAGCACACAACCCATATAACAGCATGTTAGAAATTAGAGAATGAAGACATGTTAGAGCTGGTAGGTAGGCATAAGAAATGATTTATGCAGTAATTGACAAGGATAAATATCCAAAGACTGTTATACTATTAGGCTGATTGTATTTTATGGAATCACAGATGAGAATAAAATTGTTCTTTAAAGTTATATCAAGAGCATTTAAATAACATACCCAGTTCTAATACTTGTTTTTAAACCTGCTTATAACATGTTTCTTCCTTTCTTGGAGCAACTTCCTAGACAAAAACTTCCTCATAACATTCTTTAATACCCTCTTTAGTCTCGTGTTGCTGAAATACCAGTTTGGAATGAAAATTAACTTTGCCCAAACCTGTGGGTATATATACTCTGGCACAACCTTAATATTTGTCTAAGTTAGCTGTAGCTGCTAAAACAAAACACCATGAACTAGATGGTTTGAAAAACAAACATTTATTTCTCACAATACAGGGGCCAAAAATCTGTTGTTAGGGTGCCAGCATGGTCAGGGTCTGGTGAGGTAGACATTGTCTACTCCCATGGCAGTAGGGCAGTGAGCCATACCTGGCCTCTTCTTATAAGGACACTGATTCCACGCAGGAAGACTCTGCCTTCCTAACCTAATTATTCTTTTGAATCTCTTTACTCTTGATTTTTCTCCTATTCTTTGCAGCTTCTCCCCTCAACTCCTCCCAGACATTACTTAGGATTTTCTCTATCTGGTCACCACCCTCAGTACTGGCCTTGTCATTTCCCAACCTTCCTTTTACTCTATCCCCAGAGTCATATTTCTAAAAGCAAATTTAATCATGTGACTACCTAATTTAGGAGATTTTTAACAGGTCTTTTAGAGAAAACCATAAACTCTTAAAATAATATGTCTTCCAAGTCTGCTTCGCTAGCTTGGTCTTTGTCTATTACCTTTCTAAACTAGTATATGCTTGAAACCTGTTCTCCACCTTACCAGGGCACGTGTCTGTTCTCTGTCTTGAATGTCACCTCTTGTTCTCTGCTTGGTCAACCCTTCATTTTATCCTTGGAAGGTCAGAGTTGACATTCCTCCTTTGAGACAGCGATTCCAGATCTTTCCAAGGCTGTGTCAGGTGGCACCAACATGGTTCCCTACCTCTGGCTTGTACTTACCCACTGCCTGGTTTCAGAGGCCAACTTACACACACGCTGTTGTGTGACCATATTCCTCTTTAGACTATCAGCTCCTTGTCCTTCTTTTAGCATGCTCAGCTCCTGACACATTACAGGTATGACAATACCTTTATTAAAATGAAAACATCATCATAATCAACCAGAAGTAAACTTGTGCATAGGCAGGAGCTTTTCACTACTTTGGTTATTGTTAGTCTTACTCAGGGCATCTGCTGTGTACTTAATCAATGTGTTGCTCCAAAATAAATAGTTCTTCATATGTCTTGCCTTGTTTGGGAGAAATAATTTTTATTTTAACCACAAATGAAATGAATGTCAGAAGTAAGCTAGGTTTATTGTACAAAGAGGTCCATGGTTAATTCAATGTAAATTCTGTACTGAATTTAGCAGCAAGGTTTTCCTAAAGCAGATGTAAAATGTACACAGATTCTTTAGGTTGAACTTCTTCCCCTTTTCTTGAATTTCTTTTTTCTTTCTTAGCACCCCAAAAGACTGCCCTGCTTAACTATTAAGGTTCTAGAGCCCTAGGTTTTCCTGAAGTATTAGCTGATAGGCTTACTTGAATGATAGGATTAAGTTAGAAATGTAAGATAACTCTAGCGGGAAGGAAAGATAAAATGGAGGAAAGGGAAGAAATAATCTATTAGGTAAGCAATGCAAGATTAGTTTACATTCCTCCCTTAAAGTAACTCACAGAGTTCTTATTATTTCCAATGTACAGGCTAAAAAAACCTTAGGTCCCCAGAAAGATTTGTGAATTGCCTTGGGTTTGTGCCTTTGTGTATAGTGGAATAGAAACTGGAAACTTCTGCCACTTCTCCAGTTTCCTTCAAGGACTAGTATTGTTCACAGTGCATACATGTCACCTAGAGCCCCCAACCCAGATGTCTGATTGAACTTGCTCAAGCTTTAGTTCCTTAGACTAAAGCCCTGCCTGTCCTTACACTGAGTTTCAGAAGCTCTCTCCTCTTCTGCCTGTGCTGTACAGTGTCAACCAGGGTAGACATTTCTGCTTGGACCAATCTGGGCTTCAAATTAAGTCCCATAAGTGAAGTAAAACAAAGCAAAACAACTCTACATTTTGTGTGTGCTGTACATTATCAAAGATTGGGAAAGGAAGAATGTCCAGGGTGGAGTTACCTTATAGACCAAGGTGACTCCTTACACACACACACACACACACACACACACACACACACACACTCGTGTACACACTTACTCTGCAGCAATTAGCCTATTCTTCCACATTCTCATGCGGAACAGGCCACAGGTTGGTTTTTACCAAACCAGAGTTTCTCAAAGTTTTATCTTCTGACATAAGTAGCCTTATGAAACACTTTCTCACAGGTACTCTCTCCCTGAAATTCTGGATGAATTCAGGTTTTTCCTCCATCTCATTACAGTGTAATTAAAAATTCAGTGAATAGGAGGTTGCATTTTTTAGCAAGGAGAAGTCTGTGCCCTCTCAAGTCACACTGGGCAGTCCTCTTCATGCTTGACATATGGGGGGAAACGCCGCCTATGTAAGGTTGTTTAAGAGATTGTTTTAGATGAGAATAATTGTCAGAGAAGCAAGTGGTCTACAAATTACTTAATTTTATCTAATAACCCCGTAGCCCAAGATGGTGGTGGTCTTGCTGACTTCAGCTTTGCCTCTTTCAACCCAGTTGTTGCACAGCCTTCAAATTTTCCATGGAAAATAAAATTAGATCCACTGTCACACACAGTGGTGTGAATTACTCAGCAGCTCCGACTTTTGAAGATAGTTCAAAGCTTCCACGTACCAATGCCTGAAAAGATTTCTATGATCAGTGTCTGCAGATCCCTGGAATTTCTTAGACTTTCTCAGCCTCTTTTCCCCTGCCAAGCTTTATTCCTGGTAGTTCATATACACACACATCTTGTTGACCATAGGCCTAGGTGTTTGCTCCTATTGTTTTCTCTGAAATCTTCTTCCCACCCTCTTCACTTGCCTTCTGTTTTCTTGTGTAGAACTCACCCTTTTCCCATTCTGCCTCTGTGTAGTCTGACTTAAATGCCCCTTTTCATTGTCCCATAACACACATGCTTTCTTCTTTCAGAGTACATCCTACTGTTGACTGTGCTGAAATGTCTCTGCTGTTAGGCGCCAGGCTTTTCTTGGCAAAGGGACACACTCCTGTAGTCATTTTGTTTGTGTGAACTCAGTGGATGATGCAGAGTCAGTGCTAAATAAAAGCTGAGTTGCTGATGGGACTAGAAGTCAGTGATACTCAATCCTGTGCTTATTTAAAATATTTTACTAGAGCCTTAGGCAGCACTAGAAAAAAATGTAGATGGTAGGAAGATAAAAGAAAAAAAAAACCCTTACAAAATTACACACACCTTCTCTTTGGACAAATTTTTGAAGTACTAAGTGAAAGTTTATATATTTTAAGATACTTCAAAACAAGAAATTGATGCCAGGAATACACTTGGAAATGACAGCTGCTTGCCGCTGGCAAGCTTTGGTTAAACCTGTTACACGTGCACACTGAAAGAGAATCCAGGGCCTTCATGTACTTCCCATCAGATAAAATGTATAGAGGAAAAAAATTTATGTCAGCAAAAGTGAGGGCTAACCTGCACAAATCTTCTGCTGCAGCCAAGTCAGGCAGTAACTAGCTCAAAGCAATACATGGTGAAGCAGAAATAATTTTCTCCAGTTCTGCCTGCTTCAGACACTACTATCTCCTTCCTTAGTAACAGAGAGGGGATTTTGGTGGGAATCAAGAGAGGAGAAACTAGCTGGGTGTGGTTGCGCATGCCTTTAATCCTGGCACTCAGGCACTCAGGAGGCTGAGGTAGGAGGAGCGTTGTGAGTTCGAGGCCGTCTTGGGCTACAATGTGAGTGCAAGGCCGGCCTGAGCTACACGTGTGACCCTTCCTCAAAAAAACCAGGGCTGGGAGTTTGGCTCAGTGACTTAAGCACCTGCCTGATAGGCGTGAGGTTGTGAGTTCAATCCCTGGTGCCACAAAACTGGAACTAGTTAGAAATGTATACACTTAGGTATTTTCTCTTAGGATCTGTTTAAAGAAGTTTTTAAAATTTTAAAATGATCTGAATTGGTAGTAATATAGTTTCTAAATTAAGGGCAAGTAAGTAGTATCCAAATCACGCTTTTTTTCTTTTGCACTTGTTTTCCTCATTTGTAGCAATGAGCCTGTCTAGGAATTACAACAAATTTATGCAAACCTTCCCCCACAAGCGATGGAAAAAAAAAAAAAAAAAAAAAAAAACCTGCATGCAGTCACATGTCCTGTCGAGTGGGCCCTTTTACTTCACTGGTCAACATCCTGGTAAAGCCTACGTGAGAGTAATAGGCAGAACGTTTCACAAGAAAACAGCTTGAGAGCCTAGCTAGCTGTTGTGGCTCTGAGCTGAGCTTTTTTCCTTTGCAAAAGGAAGCTGCAGCTTCAGCATCCTCTCCTGGAGGCCCTGGCAAGCTTTTAGGCCATGTGTCAGGGGAATCCTTGCACGCATCACTGTGACGGAAGCCGCGGGCTGGCCCGCAAATGTTGAGGACTGTTTTTTTCACAGGAGAGTCTGAGCAGAAACATGAGCATCACATAGTTCAAGGGGACCTTGAACAAAGCCAGTGCTGCTGCGGAAGGGGCCGGCCAAAGGCTCAAGTCATTAGTTACTGCTCCACTGCCCTCTCCTACCCTTGGCATGTAGCCAGGAGTTTTTGCCTGGGTGTTTTTCTGTCTTCAGTTCCTTGACACAAGATTTTGGACAGTTACATAGAAGAGTTTTCATATATTTCGAAGCAGAGCCGTAGTGTATACTGTTCTCTGTGGGTGAAAGTATTTTATTAATGAATGCAGTGTGTGTTCTCGGTAAAAGCCAAAATTAAACTGGTTCACTGTTTTTGTCCTGCTAGTTGCAGATGACATTTAGGTGTGTTGTTTGGGGTAGTGACTCAATTTCCTGTAGGATAGCTGGCAACTGCACAGTGAGGCAGTTTTTTTTTTTTTTCTTTTTTGTAGGGATGAAAAGGTCACTTACTCGATGTCCTAGAACACTTGGTGTTAAAATTCCTAAAAGTGGAGGCTTAATAACGATCCTGAAAAACTGCAGCTAACCATATTGCCTATTAACCCAGGAATTAGGAAAAAAGTAACAGTCTCAGCTCTGTGCTAATAGCAATAATAATTACTTGGGCACCAGTTTTGTAGAACAATTTGTTATTCTGTTAATAATCATTTTGTTAATTACCGGTAGTATGTATGTTCCGGATCTTTTTTTCTTTCCTTCAGGTCATATTCAAATTTTAATATTCAACATGGTAACCCATGATTTGGACAGAAAATGGATCTTCTGAAATAAATTGCCCCTCTAGTTACTATACTACCTTCTGAAGTGCAAATCTTGTATCTAAGCATCAGCCTGAAACTTTCCTGAATTACTTTTCCACATTAAAAAATAGATTGAAATATATTATGTGGAGCCTATCTTGGCAGGTCCGAGGTCTGAATTTGTACTTCTGATTTCAAAAAAGCTTAGGGAAGTTAGTGAAGACAGAGGGAGTGGGGAGAGAGTTATGTGCTAAGACCTTGCCTGGGCCTCAGGAATGAAGAGAGTTAGACCCAAGTTTTAGAGATGTAAAGGGGAGCCTCCTGGCTTCCAGATGACTGAAAAGATGACAGTGAACAAGTATCCACATGACAATGCCTCTAACATACTGGATATGCTAAATATGGACCACTAGACCATAAAATAAATTAAAATTATCTTTAACACTGTTCCTTTTGCTAAGAAAGAAAATCTTCACCCTTAAATTTTAATTCGCCTAGCAAGGGTCAGCAGTTGTTTGTATACTTAAAATACGTATTTACAGAAATTCGTGCAGGGAAAAAAAAAAAAAAAGAACAAAAGAGCCAAAAGTGGATAGCAGATCATTCAAGAATGCTTGATAACAAGGCATGGTGACACATGTAACAAATACTTTGAAAGTTACTGTAACTTTTACAAATTATATTTAAGAACATATATGAAAAATTCCAGGATCTTGATACTCAGTTCATGAAATTCCAGTTATGCTACTGATAATTTATGGAGCCTAAATTTCAAGAGCAGAATTTCTTTTCCAACAATCCTATAGATTGGAAGATCAAAAAAGGGAACTCAGCTCTTCTTGTAAGTTTTTCAATGTCTTTCTAATTGACAATGACAAAGTTTTTAAAGATGGACCCTTAGGAATTATGATGTTTCCACCTACAGAGGTTTGTTTATCCCTATGCTAATGTTTTTAAGTTCTCCCGAATTGATCAGTGTAGGGAGAGTGCTCCTGATCCCCTTAGCTTTTTACAAGTTGAACCAGCTTCCCTGAGCTTTTGGATATGGTCTTTTCGTTTCCTGCATTTATCGTTTTTTTTTTTTTTGTTTGTTTGTTTGGTTTTTTTTTTTTGGTACCTGGTGGGTTGAAATGCCCTTCCATACTTTCCTCCTTGGCATCACAAGGCCATCCTGGCCTTATGCAATTCCACAAGGAAGCAGGAATGCAGGTCAGGTGTAAAATCTCCTTCCCATGTGGTTCATTCATGTTGCTGCACCTTTAAGATTAACTCTTAGGTGATTCTGGATATGAAAATGCACCACATCATATCGCTCAATGCAAAGGCGTCCCGGACCCCATAGCGCAATATTTTGTTTGTTTCTGTCCACCCCAAAATTTAGAAGTCTGGTACTTAGGTCCTGGGCTGGGTATGCAAAGAATCTGCACCTAACAGCAATGTCCTTATTCACACACTGTGCTCCCTTACAGAAAGTCAGTCCCAAAGCCTCAGAAAGGAACCCTCAGGAACTGTAAACGTCATCCCTCAGAAGAGATTGTGCGAGGGTCCTAAGTAACCCTGTCTGCACGCCTTCTCGCGGGGCACTGGGGTCTGGAGTCGCGTCCGGAACCCAGCGTGCTGGGCGCGGGGTGCGGGGCGCTGGGGTCCCGCGGGGCAGGTGCGCGCTGCACGCGCCTGCGCGCCGGGTCCCCCCGAGCCCCGCGGCGGGTGGCGGGCGCCGGGCGCTCCGCACCGGGTTTTCCGCTGCTCTCCTCCTGCAGACGGCCCCACGGCGGCTCCTCAGACACACGCGAGCGCCCGCGCCCCCGGGCTGCGCTTCAGAGCCGCGGCGCCCGGCCGGCCGCTCCCGGTGATGCCGCGGCGAGGCGGCGGGGCTGCGGGGCAGGACGCGGCGGGGGGCGCGCGCAGGCTTTCGCAGTCCGCAGCCTCCGCGCGAGGGAGCTGAGGAGGAGCCAGGCCGCGCCGCCGGCCGCCCGCGGGGGGCGTGAGGGGGAGTGTTCCCGGAAAGCCGCGGCGATGGAGCCGCGCTGCGCCCGCCGCCCGAGGACTTGAGAAAGAAAACAGGAAACGTGGTGGCCGTGCACCCGGCCGCGGCTGATTCATTCGCTTCGAGCGCCCTGCAGGAGGCTCGGAGCGGGGCGGGCGCGGGGCCGCGGACCTGAGGACCGGGCCGGGGACCTCACGCTGCCCCGCGGGGCAGGCGGGGTCCGGGACGAGGACTCCTGCCCGCCCCGCCGCCAGAAGTCGCACCGGGCGCCTGGCGCCCGCGTCCCCCGGTGAAAGTTGGCTCGTCGCACTTTGCGCGCCCTCCGGGGGCCGGCAGAGCCCGAACGCCAAGCTGGATCAACTGAACCTCCCCGACGCCGGCTGCCCCGCTAGCACAGCCTCGGTCCCTGTCGCGCCTCCGGGCTGGGCAATATGAAGGAGCAGCCCTCATGTGCGGGCACCGGGCACCCGAGCATGGCGGGGTACGACAGAATGGCCCCCTTTGAGCTCGCCGGCGGCCCCGTGAAGCGCTTGAGAACTGAGTCCCACTTTCCCTGTCTCTTCGCAGAGGAGGCCTACCAGAAACTGGCCAGCGAGACCCTGGAGGAGTTGGATTGGTGTCTGGACCAGCTAGAGACCTTGCAGACCAGGCACTCCGTCAGTGAGATGGCCTCGAACAAGGTAAGCCCTCGCTGTGCTGTCGCCGATGCCCCCTGGCTGCCCATTCCTGCACGGGGGAAGCACCAGGCGTGGTGGTCTGGGAAATACCTGAGATACTGGTCCCATTTACTGCATATTATTAGCTGGTTTGCTCCCTGGGAGGGAGGTTTCTGCTTCCATACCTTCCTTTCTCTTCCACTCACTGTAGCTAAATCAAACGTTTTACAAAAGCAACTTTGACGTAATTTGATTGAGTAGCCCCAAGACACAGGGCTGTTAAATGACACTTTGCCCTTGCAGCAGAAATCCAGTAGGGTCAGTTGGCAGTGCATATTTATAGATATTCTTGGGATTCCTGGTTGGAAATAAGAGTTGCTGCTTGTCAATGAAATCACTTGGAGGCCACCACCTACTGCCTTCCAACTCGAGAGTTTACTGAACTTGGAACCTTCACTCAGGTTTATCTAGTTGTCTGGGTGGCCTGCAAGAACCGAACCTTTGTATTTCACACGTCCGTGAGAACATGCATGAAGTTGGAAGGTTCAGTGCGATTAGTATCTTTGTTTCCTTCAGAATTAGAAGACAAGCCCGGAGTCTGAGGTCGTTTAGTTACCATGAGGCTTTGGCTGGGCATTTATGCCATATGTACTAAGGTGCTGGTTTTGGCAATGGATGGGGTCTGGGGACTGAGAACCTTCAATCTGAGACAGCCTTGACATAACCTGGAAGGCAAGGTACTGTCTTACTTTTGCTGTGGTTTTTTTGTTTTGTTTTGTTTTTTTTTTTTTTTTTTTTTTTTTTTTTTTTTTTTTTTTTTTTTTTTTTTTTTTTTTTTTTTTTTTTTTTTTTTTTTTTTTTTTTTTTTTTTTTTTGAATTCCTGTTCTTTTTGTCTTTAGTTGTGCAAGGGAATAATTGGGACTTTGTGTGTTTTTAATGACTGGCTGAGGGGACAGGAAAGGAAGCAAGACCATGTTTGATGCAGACGGCTGAGGGATTCCAGCTAATAAGGACTGGTCAGGTTCTAATAGTTGCCTCTGAAAGATACTTGTGTGTTTTGGGCCACCTATTTGCAAGGTCAAAAGGTTATGCCATTTTACTGTTCATATGTACATATCTGTGGATGAGTGATACCTTTTTGAAATGCTTGCTGTAATTTATCTCACCTGTTTCTTTCTCCTGCGGTTTTTACAAAAAAAGCATTGAGCCGCTTGCTTATCTTCTCTGTTAACATTACTTCCATAGATAGCATTGTTGTTTAAATGAAAAGTTGGCTTCAGATAAGTTAAAGGAGTCTGCTACACCCTGCCTGTAGGTAACTAACCTGCCCCTGTGCACATTGACCTACCCAGGTGCACATAAAGATCAGATTTCTAGGGTTTGTTTTGTAGGGTTTGTTTTGTCATTTGGAACTCTTTTCTAAATTTGACATGGTTCCTCTTTAAAATGAGGAGTTACTGGTTTCTTACTGGGACTCTTCCTCTCTGCATAGGCAGGAGGTCCTATTCTCGTTTGACTCAAAGTTGTTATTTTTATAAAATGTTAGTTGTGTTTCCTAATTTGATTTATATATAGTAGTGTTTGAGGTATGCTGCTATGGCCAGTGTCCTAAGTACTCAGTGGGACTGTTCTGCAGTGGGCCTGAGTTCTCAGTTGCCTGATTGATTCTTTTTTTTTTTTTTTTTTTTTGCAGTAGCGGGTATGGAACTCACAACCTCTTGCCTGCCAGGCAGGCACTTAGGTCACGGAGCCAAACTCCTGGCCCTGCCTGGTTGATTCTTTATCGTAAAAGGCAAAGCAGAATCTGAAGGCATCTAGCAAAGTACACACATTTGTTACTGTTTTCAAGATGATTTGACATTACTTTTTTCAGTGAAATGCACCTCAGCTGCTACAGTTACTTTCCCTAAATCCATATGGTTAGTGTGGAAAACTTGATGTGCGTTCTAACAGTGTATTGTTACTTCATCTGTGAAGTAGTTTAATCTAAATTTAAGATTAAAAAAACACTTTAGGTCACAGTAATTCCTCAAATGGTATCTTTTACAGCACCAAATAAGTAGGGGGTGTTTTGTTTTCTTTTAAATATTGTGTAGCCTTCCAAATTAAAATTTGAGTTAATTCACAGGGTTAGTAGGGGAAATGGGTTTATTTGGTTGAAGTGAAATAGGTAAAGTGAGAAGTGCTTTTTCAAACTGCGGTCATTCTAGCTGTGTTTCTGTCTTGTGGTTGAAAGATTATTGACATGACATGTTTGAAAATGAAGCCTAGCGGAGCTGGAGCTGCTGCTTAAACCTAGTATCTAGGCCATTCATTTCTTCGTTAATTCATTCATTTCTAAATTAGTGTTATGCTCACATGACATTTTATAGATGAAGACGGATTAACCTAGAAAGAAAAGCTCTTGGTAAAGGTTGTAAAGTTACCTTTTGCCAGATTACAAGGGCACAAATAAGCCACATCCCAAGAGCTATGAACTGCGTTGGAGCAGCTGATGGGAAGGTCTCTGTGAGTGGCACTCTGCCTTTTCTCTGGACTGGGAGTACACACAGCTTGATTCACATGTCAACTCAGTTTTTGGCATCTCTTTTAGTGTGAATGAATAAATCTGAAACATTGTCTTTTGGTTATTAACCTTACTACGTTTCATTCTGTCACTGTTTTCAATTTATTCTGTTTTGGCCTTTGAAAAATTAGGATACTTTTCTCTGTTTTCGTTTCTCTTGGGGGTTTTTAAAATTTTATTCCTGACAGATTAAAAAGCCTAATAACATTAGTAAGAAATCCACAATTTTAAAGTGATAGCAGAAAGTATTTATTATTGAAAGTATTTATTATTGCCCCTTGTTTGGGCATGAACAGAAGGAAATTGATTTCTCAAATTCATTTAACAAATTGAACTAACAAGTAACGTAATTTTTAAAAAAATCTTAATAAAGAAAATCTAAAACTAAAAGCTAAAAGATGATGTTAGAAATAACAAGCTGTAGTTTTTGTGCTAGTATTGTAATATACCTAGTGCTTGTTGATGGTGCAGAGGCAGGAAACATTATTGAAATTTTGGATAAGACGGAGTTAGCTAAAACACATGTAGGATGCTTATACCAACTAGGATAAGAGATTCCAGATGGCATTTAATTTGAGTGATTAAATCTACAGCATTTACCCTCATAAGCACATTGATCTGCCTGAGATTTGTGCAGATTTCCTTTGGAACCTCATTGCTATAATTGACAGCCGTTTTAGTGAGGTCTTAAGGCTTGGAGAGGTGCAGACCTGAAAGTTCAATCATGGTTTTATTTCACTTGTTCCTGAGTTACATTAAAAAAGGCTTAAACTTTTTTAGTTTCAGCCTCCTTGGCAAAATATGGGTGTAAGGTTAATGTGAGAGTTCAAAAAAGTATGTACAAAGTGGCTAACTAAAACAGTATCTGACAACCATAGGTACTGCACCTTTATTATTTGGGTGAAACTTCATTGATTGCCTCTTTGGCTACAGTGTTTTTTTTTGTTTTGTTTTTCCTATTCAGATATAGTTTATGATAGACATTTTAAGTTTCATGAAGTATAATTCTTAGATAACGATCCTTACCTAATTTAGATAACTGATAGAACATTTTGAAGTTTTAGTTAGAAGTTTAGCGTTTTCTTAAATTTACCTTAAATTTTCTTAAATTTACAATTCCAGGCAGAAAAACTAAATGAATTTAAACAAATTTTACTGTAAAACTGAAAAGACAGCTCTTACTAACCTTTAGAATATGTACAATGTCATTTATGTTGGTGGGCAGTTCTGCATCCTTATGTGTAAGTCTTGAAAAACTAAGTACATTTTTAGTAAAGTACTTTTTAATGCAGAGTAGTTTCATAGTGTTTTCACTTTTCTGTGATAGAAAGTTTACGAGGGTGGGAGGGAATGGCTAGAAGGGGAGAACAGAAGTCCAGACACCAGGTCTTTGAAAGACTTTATGCCCTGGAGCTCTATAATTTAATCCTTTCATACATTTCACCAGGCCTTTGTAGTGTAGTGATGTTTGAAGGAGAAAACAAAATCATTTTGAGTTCTCTCTAAAATACAACATCATGAAAAAAATTATTTTGTTTCTACTCTAATTCTGAGGGCAGTTTATGAAGCTTGGCATTACTGGAAACTATCCAGTTAAAAGTCTGTCCTGAAGTTAGGATTCAAGCCTCCTTCTGAGACATTTAGGGTTTTTCTGTAGTCCATTTTAGAGGCAGGCCAGTTTCGCAAATCTGATTGTGACTTCTTTTTGCAATTTATTCTGTCTCTTGTTTTTAGCAAGTATCTTTAGCATGTTTCTGTTGCTTACAAATGAAAGGTGCTTTTCTGGATTGCTTTTTCTTAGTGCTTTTCTGGCTGCTCCCCCTGCTGCTTTGTGATGGTCAGTGCGTCAT
>RJWM01017647.1:0-42592 GCA_004363535.1 Dasyprocta punctata | reverse complement strand
TCTCAAATAGGAGACACATGCTGATATTCCCCTGTTCTTCCAGGATGTTCAAGGAGAGACGCTGACCTTCCTTAGTCATCCTCAACATCAATTTGCTAAATGGTCAAAATAACAATGAGCTCTCCTGCTGTCTGTGTGTATTTCTTTGCTGTTTTTGGCTGTAGCACTGTAGGCACTATTCTAAGTGTCATTAATAAATAAACATGAAAAATTAAGTGGCACCTGAAAATTCACCATATTTTCTGGTCAATGCTCCTGATAATGAACCAAAGTACCCCGAAATGACATTCGCATAATAAACACTGACTCAGAACAATAAAGGAGTTGATGCTCACTTCAACCTAATACTCAGGAGCTGAAAAGGAAAACCAAGAAAGGTCTTTAGAGTACACAATACCCAGTAAAGACATGGCCAGACCAAGACACATGCCTGTCACCCTGAAAGGGCCCAGTATTTTCTGCTTCAGGACTCCCACACGTGGCAGGGCAACTGATTTCAGGAGTAAGTGTGAAGAGTAGGACACAAGACACCAGTGCAGTGATTAGGGGGTGGAGGAGGAGGCACTCAATTCTAAAAAAACCAATATAAAAAAATATACATATGAAACAACATCTTACTTTCAGCCTTCCTTTTAAACATGAGACACACCCCCTTAAGGAAATCTGTAAGTTACCAGAGAAACAAATTTATTTATTTATTTATTTATTGGTTGGTTGGTTTTGTTTTTTTTTTTTTTTTTTTGAGAGAGGGTGTGTGCCACCAGGCCTGGCAGGCAGCAGAAACTTATGAGGCTGAAATTGTTCTTTGAAATATCAAAATTCCAGGAGCTTTGGGACCTTATTACTATATACAGATTATAGGGGGAAAAAAGATTTCATGAGCAAGACAAAACCTTCCTAACGCACACAAAATAGAGACACGAAGGAAAAACCATAACTATCAGAACTGCATAATGGATCAGTCTTGGTCCCAGGAATTCACCTCAAGGGAAGGGAGCAGAAAATCAACAGGAACATTGTTCTGCCTTTCACACTGCTCAAGTCTCTCAAGTCCCCTTAGTCGTCCTCGCCCCCTCCGTACATGTCCGCCAGTTTCTTGAAGCGATTGCCCCACTCATTCAGGTAGTCATAGTCCTGGTCCTTGTCTGACTCCGAGGAGTTCAGGGAGCTCAGACTGGCAGCTTCGGAACCACTCCCTTCATAGTCGAACACAAGCAGAGAGTCGTAAGGTGGGGCCGTGGGGTCACTGTCAGCCGCCTTCAGGTTCTAAAGAAGAAAGACAATAGCATCTTTCAGTGAAAGGCATGGCACAAGAGGCAAAATGCCTTCTTGTGGTGCCTCAGGTGACATGTGACATGTCACACAGTGCGCCACTCTGCAGGATGCCGGGAAGCAGTTATCACCAACAAGGTGCATTCATACAAACTGGCACGGCGGGATGGACAGGGATTTCAAGTGATTGAAATCCCCCCACCCCCGGCCAGATCCTGGGTTTAGTCCCCAGCACAGCAAAAAGATGGACACGATTTGTAAAATTTTCTTGTACTTGCACATAACATACTTTAATCATTCCCCGCTCCATCGCCCCACCTTCCTGCAGTCTCACATTTTGGAGCGAGGGGATTTCAATGTGTATAATGTACTCCAGCCTTATTCACTGCTTCTATTACCTGCCCTCACCACCCTCCCGTGGTGCACTGTTGAGGAAAAAGAGTTACAGAATGTTTTCCCTCTAAACCAAAATGTTAAATTTCATGTAAGCAGGGAGAAGTAGAGACCAATAAGATGGGGCACTTGCAATTCAGGGTAGGGGTCTTAGGTCACCAACCAGGATGGGCAGAGGACAGCTGCACTGGTACATACACACTGTACTTTAGCCCCAAGTCTAGAAGGATGAATACCAAACTATTCATACTAAAGGTTAACTCCATGGCAAGTATAAGGTCCTTGCACAAGGTTCAATTACTGGTACCCCCCGCCCCAAATACTTAACTCTTGGAAGTAGAGTTTGAAGAACTGAGGAAGGACTTGCATTTTATTTATATATATACATTTTATAATTTATATTTTGAAGATAGTAAGCATGTTCTCTTATAATTAAAACAACTACAGGGCTAGGGATATAGCTTAGCAGCACAGCGCCTGCCTAGAAAGCATGAGGTCATGAATTTGATTCCCAGTACAAGAAAAACAAAAACAAAAACAAAAAAAAAACCCAAAAAACTACAAATAAATGTGATGGCTCATAAATAACTGTGAACGAAAGGACCCAAATCCATGTGTATTGAAGGGGGGTGGAGAAAATGGCCATTCCTGCTCTTCAAGGATCCAGTGATCTGAATGGATGTGGGTTGCTTACTCCCAAAGCTGTATGCTCCATACAATCCCCAGTGACAGTAACTGCCACAGAAGACAAAAGCAAAACCAGCCTCTAAACTAGGCATGGTGGCATGTGCCTATATTCCCAGCCACCTTGGAGGCTGAGGCAGGAGGATCCCAAGTTTGAACCCAGCTTGGACAACTTACTTAGCAAAACTCTGTCTGAAAAAAAAGAAGAAAAAGGGAGGTGGGGTGGACTGGGAATGTATCTTAGTGTGAAATTCCCAGTACTGAAAAACAAAAGAAAACAGCCTCCATGTGAACTGATAGTTTAGGGGCCACTAGACTATCAGACAAGCCCTGAAAATTATTCCAATACCTAACCAAACAGATCCTGGGTTTTGTGTTCACTCCCCTCTCAGTTCTTTCTCGTGTCATCCTGAGCTAATTAATTGAGTGCATTATTTTCCCCACATATAGAGACAACCCTGTGACATTTTGGCCAATAACATTTTAGGCAAATTCCCTTCTTGAATAAGAAGACAGTATATGAGAAGATAGATTTTTGTCCTCTGCTCTGCACTTCCTATTTCTTCCCAACTGAAATACAGATCCAGGACCTGGAAGTGTGGCAGCCATCTTGTGATCATAAGGTAACAAACATGAGAAAAAGGGTCTGCAGACTGATAGGGGAACAGCCAAATGCACCAGCCTAGACTGCTTACTCTAGCCTTCTGTTTATGTGAGGTGAATCTACTCCTAACCTGTTTAAACTTCTCCATTTAGAGCTGAATGCATTTCTGACATACTATAAAGCTGCTATTTTTCTGGCCTGTGACAGACATTTAACATCATATCCCAACCTACTGTGCAATGCAGGGGAACTTGTTAATGAAATCAAAACTGAATTTATTTTGCATCTCTTTAGTTTCATTTCTAGATCCATTAAATTCTTTCAAGAATTTCTTGGTTCTGTCATGCAGATTTTGCAAATTTGCTAAGATCAATTCAAAGTGCTACTAGTTCTGAAATTCAGATGAGACACAAAGAAAAATTAGGGTTCAGGTATTGGAAAAACTGAAACCATGGTAGAGAGAAAAATCTAAAGATGCTTTTCTTTCTCAGTTTGGACACTTTTCCTTTTTCCTTTTTTTTTTTTTTTTTTTTTTTTTTTTTTTTTTTTTTTTTTTTTTTTTGGTCCTGAGTTTTTGAGTTGTAGGCCTTCACTTTTGACTTTGGTTACTTACTTCATCAATAAAATTCCCAATTTCATCAGGATTGGCAGGGCGGGGACGATACTGGGGCACACTCATGAGGGTCGGTGCTACGTCATTGCGAGTCACTTCAGGCCGAGCGTCCAGGCCCCTGTGCAACTGGCTTAAGTCAAAATCCTTTAGTGAAAAGACAAAAATATGAAAAAGAGTCAAAAATTCAATCACATCCACAGGTCTGTATTTGCTTTATGGATTATAGCATTACATCATGCCTGGACTGCCAACTAAGCTCATTACCAGCACGAGCCCAATATGATATCAAATGACAGTTTTTAAATTAGGAGTCTCTCAAGTAGCATTGGAAGAAAATATAGCCCCAAATGAGTAGCATTTGTGAGTATCCATGTAAACTGTTGTGTCTCATTCTAGACCATGGGTTTTAGGTTATTATTCAAATGCACCAGTTCTCATCTGGGTGCAGAATGTAGCTGGTCAAAGTCAGCTGTGTTGCTGTTGTTGCTGAATTTGGCCAAAGACAATGTCTAGGGACTTAAAAACAATAGAGTGACGGTGACCTCCTTCAAATGTCTGCTTTCTCCTCATCATGACTTTTTTCAAATGGGTCGCCACTGAGCTTTTTACATTTTGAAACCCACCTGGTCCTCTTCTCCACCGCCTTCTTCATCATAATAATAAACATTGTCCCGGGTATCATCTTCTGGGGGCAGTAAGGGCTCTTTGACTGCCCCTTTCCTCCGAACAAACAGTAGGAGCAGCAGAATCAGAACTGGAATAGTGGAGAGAGAGCATGAGTCATAAGTGGCAGGCAAGGAAGGTCAGAGGAAGCAGCCATCACAGACCACCGCCCTGCAAACCACACAAGGGGCAGGTAGACAGCCATGGCTGCCTTGAAAAACCTGGCAATCAATCCACATGAGTCACCTCTCCTAAAGTTAATACATGTAGTACAACATAGCAGACAATGATACATGAATTCAAGTGAGGTATTTAAATTTCAGATCAATCTTAAAACCAGTCATTGTTGAGCTGGGCATGGTAGTGCACACCTATAATCCTGGCACGTGAGGCAGGATGTAGTGTTCAAGGCCAATCTGAGTTATATAGCCAGATCCTCTCTGAGCCACCCACCTCCAAAAAAACCCAAAAAAACAAAAAAACCTCTTCCCCAAACCAATCATTTTCCCAAAATCTGGAGCAAAGTGTACCAGGTTGGGCTAACAGAAGGGGCAAAAACTTGGGGGGCAGGAGGGTGACTGAGGAGAGGGGAAGCAGGGAGGGGTTGAGGGTGGGAAGAGTGTGTAGGCCACTGTAAGGACTTTAGCTTTGATTCGGAGTGAGTTGGGGCCACTGGAGGATTATTAGCCGGGCTGCTGGCTCAGCCTAAATGTGACTAATGCCTGCCTATTACTGTTCATCAGTTGTAGAAGGTGAGACATGACTGCAAAATCATCTGATATGCTCCCTATCTTCACATAACATTGTGCAAGCAAGCTTTAAACTCTTCAGATTATTTTCAGGATATGTTGTTGTTGTTATTATTTTGGTTTTTTTTGTTGTTGTTGTTGCACCGGGGACTGAACTCACAACCTCGCGCCTGTCAGACAGGCGCTTAAGTCACTGAGCCAAACTCCCGGCCTATTTTGGTCTTTTTAAGCCAGGCTCTCACTATGCTATTCAGGCTGGCCTTGAATTCACTTTATAGCCCAGCTGGTCTTTAACTCACAATGATCCTCCTGCCTCAGCCTCCCAAATGCTGGGATTACAGGCATGCACCACCATGCCTGGCTATAATTGACTTAAAAAGGAATATTATTCATTGAAAATGAACAAAAATAGGATTCGGGGGGTGGTTGTTGTTTTTTTAAAATTTGCCCAAGCGATATAAACTTGGGGCACACTTCTTAGAAGTATTCAGCCTACAGTTGTTTCTAAATCAGAAAGAAACTGGAGACCTTATCCAGAAAAATAATACAATTTCTTGCTTATGATTAACAGAAACACTGACCAGGAGCTACTGCGCCATTGTGCCATGGTCTGTCTGTGTCCAAGGAATATGGCACTGAACAAGACAGCACAAGCACAAACATTTGGCTTAGAACCAGAGCCAGGTTATGGTTTGCAAGGGGACATTTCCAAAGGGAGCTGTACCAAAACCCCAGGACCTGACATAAAGCCAGGTACAAGGTAAGATTCAATAAGCAAATACTGATGAAAAGCATAAAAACCAAGATCTCCAGTGTTCCTCTAGTACATTTTTGCCTTTAAGCAACAACAAGTTGGACACCTGAGTCTTGGCACTATTTCTGCTTTTAAATTTCACTTACATCCTCCCAAACCATGACTACCATGATTCATGAAATATACCCATAGCAAAATTAGGTAATTCTATTTTAAAGACTTCCTTTAAGTATAACTGCAATTCCTAAGATGATCCTCAGAGTCCTGGGAAAGTATTAGTACTCAGTATCTCAAAAGCAGACCAGAGCTGGGCAAGGCAGAACATGCCTGTAATCCTAGCACTCAGGCGGCTGAGGTGGGAAGAGTCTAAAGCCAGCCTGGGCTCACAGTCAGTTCAAGGCCAATTTGAGCTACAAAATAACACCCTGTCTCCAAGCAAGCAAGCCAGCCAGCCAGCCAGCCCATCCAAACATAATTTGACTAGGATGCGGGCGGGGAGGGTTTGTGTCACTATACTATACCCAAAATGACGACAGATGACATGGTGAATTAACCTAATATGGTAATGAAGTTATATAAAACCTGAAGAATAAAAATCCAGTAAGCTCACTGAATTCTCAATAGTATCTTCTTCCTTTTCAACTTTTCCAAGATCCTAGCAGAAAGGAGGAGGAAACAGGACACCCTGAAGGCTGGAAGGTATGCCCTCATATACTGAAATGGACCTGAGGATCACTGGCACCTGTGCTCAAACTATACCAAAAGCCCAGAGTTGTCCCCACTGCTCCCTCCAACACTCACCTTCCACTTTGGTTGGCCTTCTTTCTGCCACATACAGAAGCACTCAGGCTTTCTTCTGTGTCTTCAGTAGTATGAGAACACTCACGAATACCCTTCTGCCTATCTCAGTTCTACCAGCCCCCGTGGTGCTGCCACCTACATACATCTCCCACGAGACTCATTAACAGTCCTCCCCTGCCTGCATGTGTGACCTGATCTCCCAGTCTAATTAAATAGGAAGCATCTGTGAAGACTTCTAATTGACTTGCCATTGCTCATTTTTAGAAACTATAACAGTATCTGCATCAACCCTGGGCTCATGCTACAGGCAGGCTCGAGAGATGTCAGTTTCAGAGTACTGCAGAAATGGTCACTTCTTCCCCAGCTCCCCTTTTCTTCCTCATCCTTTTAGTTGTTGATACTGCTGCTTACAACACACTCCATTGTTACTACCTACCAAGTTTGCATCAGGTGCATGGTCACCCAGGGAAAGGTAGGAGCACCCAGACTCCCTTACAGCCTGGTGTGGCCATGTTTGGGCCAATGGCATGGGGCTAGCTTTGTTTGTTTGCTTTTTTTTTTTTTTTTTTGCGGCACCGGGGATCAAACTCACAACCTCACGCCTGACAGACAGGCGCTTAAGTCACTGAGCCAAACTCCCAGCCCTGGTTTTTTGAGGCAGGGTCGCACTGTGTAGCTCAGGCCAGCCTTGTGCTCGTGTTGCAGCCCAAGCCGGCCTCGAACTCACAACGCTCCACCTACCTCAGCTTCCCGAGTGCTGGGATTAAAGGCGTGCACCACCACGCCCGGCTTGCTTTTGTTTTTTTGAGATGGGGGTCTTGCTATGTAGTTCAGGCTGGTCTTAAACTCACTATGTATCCCTAGTTGGCCTCAAATTCATGGTGAACCTCCTGTCTCAGCCTCCTGAGTGCTGGAATTATAGGCATGTGCCACCACAACCAGCAGGATGTGAACTGCTTTGACTGCTGGTGAGAACAGCACTCATGGGTGGGTCAGGGACCCACAACATCAGCATAACTTGGGAGTTGGTTAAAAAACACAGAATCTGAAGCCCTCTGTCAGACCTCTGGGTCAAAATTCCCAGTTTACTGAGAAGCACAGGTAATAAAGTAGGATGCCTTCCAGTCTTGGACTACATACCTCTCAAATGTTCATTAGGAAAAAGTTTCTTTCTTGTATCTGTTTAACTTAAACCCTAGCTAAAAGTCATCTGTAGGAAGTAAAGCTCCCCCACTTTCGAAGTCCAAGCCAAAACATGGGCCATTTATACTTACTTAGCAAAGCAAGGATTCCTCCAAGAATGCCCAGGATGGCGGGAACCTGCAGTCCTGCTTCCGCGTAATTTGCCCTCACACAGTTGTTGACGGCCCCTTCACAGTCACACACGCCGACATCCAAGGTGGTCACTTGGTCTTTGTTCTGGTTATCAATGAGCTTGAGAATGATTTTGTAGTCACCCACCTCCATGGTTTTCTTTGGCTTCAAGATGAGAGACTCCCGGGCTAAAGAAAGCAAACCAAATGATGAAACCAGGAGAGGGAGAAAGAAAGGCTCATCCTACACTAAAACTGTGAAGGAACTAAAGACATTCCAAAGCTGCGAGGAGCAACAAGAGCTGGTGTGAGGTTTAGACTGGTGGGCAGTAGGTCACACAGCTACACACCAGGAAAGGAAAGGGACCTGTGGGGCACCGCCTCAAGTACAAAAGGCACGAGGAACAAATACCGAAGGGAAGGGTTGGCATCTGGAATCAGAAGGAAAATTCAGAAGTGAGATAAGCAGAAGAGCAGCATAGCAGGCAGAGCCAAGATTCTGAAAGGAAGCTGGAGCCTCACCTGCATCGTTGTACTCAATGGACCAGTTGACACTCGCCCCATGCGTGAGTTCCGCCAGGAAGGGGGAGGTGTTGGGGGGCAGATCTGGATCAATGATGTTTATGATGTGAGGTTGCGGATCCCTTTGGCAGAAGTGCATGGTTCGGGGTTCTGGTATGGGGGCGTTGTCATTCACGTCAGAGAGGATCAAGAGGAGGGTTCCTGTTCCAGTGGCGATTGGAGAACCTGAGAAAATACAGAGGAAATGTCACAGCTCGGGAACATGAATGACTTCTCCTTAGCGCCCAGCAGACAAAGCCCATCAGTGAACCCACCCTGAGCCCCTTCCTACCCCACATTTCTTTTAAATTCTGACAGCAGCCAGCACATGGGGGTGGAGAAGATAGGACATGCGAGAAACCATTATCGTCAATATTAATGTGTGATAGGGAAGCAACAACAACAGAGACTTCTTAAACCTGTAAATACTTATGCCAGAATGGCAAAGCTGACACTTCTTTAAACTATTTTTTAATCATGTGGTTTTTAACAAATTAGCATGTCTCTTTTTTGTGGTACTGCAGATTGAACCGAGGGGCTTGCAGAGCAAGTCATTTAAAACGAACTTCATACACACACACTTTTTTTTTTTAAATGAGCTAATAGAATTTCTGAAGAACCTTCACTCTCCTTAGGCCTTCTATGAAAAGGATGCAAGGGCCAGGAGTGTGGTGGCTCTGTGGTAGAGTAGTGCTTGCTTAGCACATACAAGCCCTAGGTTCAATCTGCATCAGAAAAGGGAAGAAAAAAAAAAAAAGCAACTCTGCCTATAGTTCCAGAACTCAAGAGGCTGAGGCAGGAGGAATGCCACAAGATCAAGGCCAGCCTGGACTACATAGTGAATTCTAGGTCAGTCCGAACTACATAGCAAGACTCTGTCTCAAAAAACCAAAAAAAAAAAAAAGTAGTAATTCTACTTCCAAAAATCTATTCAGGGAAATACTTGTTTGTTTATTTATTTAGAGACAGGGTCTCACTCTATGCCCAGGCTGGCATTGAACTATGTAGCCTAGGCTGGCCTCGAATTCGTGGCAATCCTCCTGCCTCAGCCTCGAGTGCTGGGATTATAGGCATGTATCACCACACCCAGCATCAGGGAAATACTTGTGAAAAGAGCCATGTACTTGGCACTCGTTGAAATATGTGAATGATTAAATTATGCTGTGACCAGACAACATCGTTATTAAAAAGAGGTAAGTCAATAATGTGCAATAGCCGGGGATTTAGCTCAGTGGCCTAAGCACCTGCCTGGCAGGTGCGAGGTTGTGAGTTTGATTCCCAGTACCAAAAAAAAAAAAAAATAATAATAATAATGTGCAATGGTGATCTGTGTGCCTGAGGGGTGTGGTGGTACTGCTGGGAATCAAACCCAGGGCCTCATTCCTGCTTAGGCAAGTGCTCTGCCATTGAGCTATATCTCCAGCCCCAATCACTAGCTTTTTTTTTGGTACCAGGAATTGAACTCATGACCTCATGTTTGCCAGGCAGGCACTGTGCCACTAAGCTATATCCCTAGCCCCATAATCTTTATCTTAAAGACACAATGTCAAATAACGTTTTTTGTTTTGTTTTGTTTTTGCTGGGCATAGTGGCACACTATTATCCCAGTACATAGTGGCACCTATTATCCCAGCACTGTGGGAAGACAAGGCAGGAAGATCACAAGTTCAAGTTCTACCAGGGCAACTTAGGAAGGCTGGGTTTCAAAATATAAAATAAGAAGGGTTGGGGATGTAGGTCAGGGGTAGAGCCCATAGGTTTGATCCATAGTACTAGAGGAACTAGACATTTTTAAAAAATGTATTTAATTTTGTTTTACAGTGTTACAAGTTAAGCCCAGGGTGTTTGTATATGCTAAGCAAACATTATCACTAAGCATACACCCAGCACCAAAACTTTACATTTAAGTATGCATTATGTATATTGTTTTTTTTTTTTTTGCGGCACCGGGGATTGAACTCACGACCTCGCGCCTGCCAGGGCAGGCGCTTAAGGCACTGAGCCAAACTCCCAGCCCTGGTTTTTTTTTTGAGGCAGGGTCGCACTATGTAGCTCAGGCCGGCCTTGTGCTCGCGTTGTAGCCCAAGCCGGCCTCGAACCCACAACGCTCCGCCTACCTCAGCCTCCCGAGTGCTGGGATTAAAGGCGTGCGCCACCACGCCCGGCTATGTATATTGTTGATAATAAAAATTCTACAAACTAATACAATATATTCCCTTTTAAAATTTTTTATTTTGTTAGTACATGTTTGCCGTATGCAATAATTAAATTTGTCTTGGGGACTTGGTACATGTACATGACACATCTTAAAGTTTTTATTTTTTATTTTTTTACTGCTCCCTCCGCTCCTTCCATCTTGTTTCCCTTCCCATTTGCAAAAATTCTATCTCCTTTTTTTCTGTCACCTATCGTTTATTTTGCTCTTTAACTTACTTATACTTTGAGTTTCTCATATAAGAGAAACTATGCAATATTTAAGCTTGTGTGCTTGATTTATTTCACCTAACAAGGTGCATCCATTTTCCTACAAATGACTTGAGCTTAGCCTTTACAGCAGAGTAGTACTCCACTGTGTATAAATAGCACATTTCCTTTATCCATTGACCTGTTGATGAACATATTTCTATAGCTATCTAAATGTATTCAAATACATGGAAAGCCTGGAAGGATTCAGACTTGATGATGATGATGATGAAGAAAAGAACAGCCCTTATAGTGCATGAGGTGGATACTATTCTAGGTACATTTGTAAGGATTAACTCATTTAATCCAGTTCATATTATCATTTTATCAGATAAAGGAATTGATGGACATAAAAGACAAGCAGCAAGCCCAAGGTCACACAGATATTAAGCCATGGACCTGGGATAGAAACCCATGCTCCTGTGGGAATGAGCAGGGCTCAGGTGTAGAGAACGAGAGGTGGAAAGGAACTTCAGCTTGACCCAAATTATTCTGGGCACTGAGATGCTGAACACTGAGAATGCTTTCGTTTAAACATTGAAGAAAAAAAAGAAAGAAAAGGACATAACTCAGGTCTCCAACAGGGCAGGGGCAAAGGAGTCAAACGGTGCAGGAGGCTGAGGCAGCCCAGGCCACAAAAGTGTCCCTACCGTCATCAGTGGCGATGATGAGGGCTGTGTACGTGCTGTTCTTCACATGCTCAAAGGCCTCTCTGTCCAGCTCAGCCCGAGTGGTAATGGCACCAGTGTCTGAATTAATCTCCAACCAGTTGGCAGGGTCCCTCAGTATCCGATACCTGAAAAGGCACAAGCTCTGGCTTAGGATGGAAATGAATAGCAAGTAGCACGGAGCTGCAGAAGGCTGAAGTTTGTTCCTTTGTAGTTACTTCCAGTGTTTTTGTTTATTTGGAGTTTTCTGTTTGGTTGGTTTTGGTGGGTGTTGGTCATTGAAACCAGGGAGCCTCACACATGCTGGACAAGTGTTATACCACTGAGTGACACACCCAGTCCATTTTAAATTTTTTATTTTGAGACAGGGTTTTCCCTTGTTGGCCTCAAACTTGCCACCCTTCTGCCTCAGCCTCTGGAGCAGGTGGGATTACAGCGATGCACCATTATACCTACTCGTCACATTTTAATTTTTTGATTTTTTTGGTTTTGTTGAGACAGGGTCTCACTATGCAGTCCAGGTCAGCCTTGAAATCAAGATCCTCCTACCTCAGCCTCCCAAATGCTGGGATCATAGGCATGTGCCACCATGCTTGGCCCAGCATTCTTAGTTTGAAGTTTATCAACCCTGTACAAAAGTTGCCAGAATAGTATAACCATACATACAACCCTTCACCTACACTTACCCTTTTTTATTATTTTCCCACATTTGCTTTCTCAACCTGTATGTTAACACACACACATAGAGGTAATCAAAGTCCTCTCTTTGAAGAGAATGACATGGCATTCAGATTGCTTTTTAATGATGTAATGTATCATGCTTGACATTTAGTTGGCATGCCTCTAGTTTCCGTTGATTTGGAACCATTCCCTGGTTTTTCTTTTCTTTCTCGATGCTAACATTCTGATAATGTGCAAGCCAGTTGTTTTATAATGGTCCTCAAATAGGGTTTTGTCTGATTATTTCCTCACAATTGGATCCAAGTTATCCTTTTGGGATGGTGTGGAGTAGCCTCATTGGTATACTATATTAGGAAGCACGTGGCATCAGTCTGTTCTTTTTTTTGGTAATTTTTTTTGGGGGGTGTTATGGATTACAAACTGGTGGTCAACTTAGCACCAGTTGAATTAATTCAGCTGGTGTTGAGTAAAGATGCTCCACCTGAAGAAAGTTGCCAGCATAAATAGGGACATGGAGAAGAAGGAGGCATTGTGGGTTCTTCCAAGAGTTGCTGTTCGAGCCGCTGGTTCTCCTAGAGGTGCTTGTCATGCTGGCTTCCCCAATATGGATTCGGCCATTATCGTCGGAGGAGCTCGGGACCTCATCGGTGAGAGTGGCTGTGGTTCACGTTGCGGGAGCTCCGCTCCTCATATTGCGCATCGCTTCCTGGCTCCGGAGGGGAGGCTGTGTGCTGGAGAAGCTGGTCACGCTGGGCTTCCTGACCTGTGCTCAACTGTTCTCTATCGTCGGAGGAGTGCGGGACCTCATCGCCGTTGGGGATGGCTGTGGTGCTCTTCAGGGCAGCCCCGCTTCTTCTTTTGAGTGTGACTTCTCAGCTCCTACGTAGAACCCTCAACCCACTGCACAGCTCCTTCACCCTGCTGGCATAGACTTTCTAGTTCCACCGCTGACCTGTGGCCTTCCCACCACCACAGAACCGTAAATAAACTGGCGTGAGCCCTTACTGTGGGCTCTTAGATTCCCACTGTGGAAGGCATTGTCATGCATTTGGGTCTCTAGTGGGACTCTTGCATGATATTGCTGTGGGATCCAGGCCCTCGGCTATCCTGGGTCTTAGTGTTGTGGACAGATTTTCCTGCACTTTCTTGTGTTTAACTTTGGGTGACTATTATAAAACAGTATTATAAACCCTGTGTCCTGTATGTAGTTGTTCTCCATGTAACCCCTGACTACAACAGGGGGGTCCTGGGGATTGAATTCACAACCTCACACCTGCCAGGCAGGTGCTTATGCCACTGAGCTAAATCCCCGGCCCTGTTTTTTGAGGCAGGTTCTCACTGTGCAGTTCAGGCCAGCCTTGAACTCACTTTGTAGCCCAGGCTGGTCTTGAACTCACAACCATCCTCCTGCCTCAGCCTCCCGAGTGCAGGGATTAAAGGCATGCGCCACCATGCCTGGCTTGGTAATGTTAACTTTTACCACTTGGATAAGAAAAGACCACCACATTAAAGGCACCTTTCCCCACCTTTTAATTAATCTATAACCTGGCAGGAGATAATTTAAGAGTATCCTGCTCACCCATAAACTTTCCCTTTCCCTCCCTTCCTTCCCTTCCCTTTCCTTCCTTCCTTGACGGGGTTTTGCTATGTATTCTAGGCTAACCTCAAACTCGCTATGTAGCCCAGACTAGCCTTGGTGACCCTCCTGCCTCATCTACCTCAGTTCTAGGCTTATAGATGTGCACTGCCATGCCTAATTTCACCTAATGAATTTAGCCTCTGTAATTTTTCCCCAAAGCAATGCTTACTATTACTATATATAATAGTAGTAATTGCTACACTTGGCAATTCTTTTTTTGGGTGGGTGGTAACGGGAATTGAATTCACAACCTTGCGCTTGTCAGGCAGGCACTGTGCCTGCTCAGATATAAGCCTGGCTGGCAATTCTTATTTGTTTGTAAAAGCAGGCTCCACCAGCTAGTTCCCCCAAAGTTACAGTAGTTCTCAAAGGTGACAATGGTCCCACCTCTGGTCATTAACATCTGGAGACTTAGGGAGACACACTGATGTGGAAAAGGGTTGCACTATTGGTGTCTAAGGGTAAAAGGCAAGGCAGTTAAATCTCCTAGATTTAACAAAAAAAAAAAAAAAAAAAAAAAGCTTTATTTGCAATGGCAGAGAATCCTATTAAGCCATACCCCATTAGAAATAATAATCAGAGGAAATGAAAGGCATGAAAATCAGAAATATACTGCCCATTTATCAGTCAGGGTCATGGGAAGGCTCAGAAAGGGAAGTTGAGAAATGTGAGGGGGAAAGAGCTCTGGAGAGCTATGATCTTGTCTGCACTTCCTTACAAATGCAAAGCAGTGATTTGCATGTAGTGGTCTTTGTTCCGGGATACCAATGTCTGCAAATACTATTAAGGCCTGGCCCTCAAGCTTGCCTGAAGAGATGCTTTAAACTACCCATTTCTTTTTTTTTTTTTTTTTTTGCGGCACCGGGGATTGAACTCACAACCCCACGCCTGCCAGGGCAGGCGCTTAAGGCACTGAGCCAAACTCCCAGGCCTGGTTTTTTGAGGCAGGGTCGCACTAAGTCGGCCTCGAACTCACAATGCTCCGCCTACCTCAGCCTCCCGAGTGCTGGGATTAAAGGCGTGTGCCACCACGCCCGGCTGTAAACTACCCATTTCACTACTGTAAACTAGGTTAGCAACCCAGCCTGGGAACCATCCAATCCAAGCTTCATCACTGAGCAACATTTTATATAATTGTCTTTGGCTTTTCACCATTCTTTCAAACTTTTATTATGAGAGGGAGAGGGAGAAAAAAGAGAGAGCAGGACAGAGACAGAGACAGAGAGACTGAAAACACTGTACGTTTTGGACCACCTAGAAGTATGTTGTGGATCAGGAACAGTATATGGACTACCTGTCCAAATTTAGAGTATTAGCTGGGCGTGGTGGCACATGCCTTTAATCCCAGCACTTGAGAGGCTGAGATAGGCGGAGCGTTGTGAGTTCGAGGCTGGCTTAGGCTACAACACAAGTGCAAGATCGGCCTGAGCTACATAGTGCGACCCTGCCTCAAAAAACTAGGGCTGGGAGTTTGGCTCAGTGGCTTAAGCACCTGTCTGGCAGGCGCAAGGTTGTGAGTTCGATCCCCAGTGCCACAAAAAAGAAAAAGAAAATTTAGAGTATTTCCAAAGCAAAATGTTGTAGTTGGTTGGTGTGTTTTCAACAGTCTTGCCCAGAATTGACATTATAGAGGTGCCCCCAAGTCTAAAAAGAACACACTTACGTGAATTAAAATACATTCCTGTTGCTGGGCACAGCAGGGCATACTTATATTATAATCTCACCTGCTCAGGAGCCGAGAGGCATGAGGATCACTTTGAACCCAGGTGTTCATGGTCAGCCTGAGCAATAAAATAAGGCCCCATCTCAAACAACAAACCCCTAAATCACATCCCAACTACACTGCAAGAACACAAAGACAGAAATTACATTAAACCTAGAATGGCCAACAATGGAAGGAAGGGAAAAAGATGTGGGGATACAGACAAAACATTAAAGGAGAAGGAAAGGGGAGACGGAGGAAGGGAGTACTTGTATGATACAAAGATGATATAACAGTGAACTAAATGCAGCTATGGGCTTTATAACAATATTTTGGTCAACAAGAACCAAGTATTCATGTCAGTGGTTCCGTAAGATTATGCTGCCCAGTGGTGGTGTAGTCATCTTAGTTTGCATGATGTTCCTGCAGTGATAAAATTGACCAAGGACACATTTCTCAGAATGTATCCTTGCCAGTGACACATGACTGTGATAGATAGATCGGACAGATGGATGGATGGATGGACAGAAAGATTATGTAACAATACCCAGTTGCTATAGGTCAGTCAAGGAACCTCGCGCTTACGTAATCTTCTGTTCCATAAATGTGTCTGGCTCCCGAGCTGTGTAGGATGTGACTTCCAAGCCCACCTGAAGGTCTTCTGGTACTTCTACTCTTTTTTCAGGGGGCACAAAGATGGGGGCTTCATTGATGTCCAGCACATCTACAGTGACAGTGGCTGTGGAGGTCTGAAGAATCACTTCAAAGGGGACCACATTCGTTGCAGTCACATGTAGAATGTATTGCTGCTTGGCCTCAAAATTCAAGCCCTGGAGAGCAGAAAAAGTAAAGTTAAAAAATAAAATACATGGCAAGCACAAGGTTGTGAGTTCGATCCCTGGTACCAATAAATTAAATTAAAGTAAATAAAATAAAATAAAATAAATAAAATAAAATAAAATACAAAACAGGGGTGGTGGCTCATGCCTGTAATCCCAGCACTCAGGAGGCTGAAGGAGGAGGATCATTGTGAGTTGGAGGCCACCCTGAGCTGTACACCGAGTTCGAGGCCAGCCTGGGCTACATAGGGAGTTCAAGTCCAGCTTGAACTACTTATAGCAAGACCTTGCCTCAAAAAAGCCAAAAAGAAACAAAACAAAACACAAAGGGCTGGATGCGGGGTGTGGCTCAATAGTAGAGAACTTGTCTAATGTAGCAAGTGTGCTGAGTTTGATCCCTAGTACCATACCACAAACAAACACTTCATGATAATTAAAAAAAATTAAACTGGGCACGGTGGCACACACCTGTAATCCCAGCACTTGGGAGGCTGAGGCAGGAAGATTGTGGCAAGTTTGAGACCAGCCTGGGCTACAAAGTGAGCTCAAACTGCAGAGCAAGATTCTGTCTCAAAAAAAAAAAATTTTTTTTTAAATCCTTAACTATTAGTTTGGTTGGTAACATGCCAGTGGTCCTCAAACATGTCTCCTCACTTGCTAAAGAGTAAGTCAAAGCTCTGGAGCCATGCCAGGCGGCCATTAACCCAGACTAACTGCAGTGACTTCCCCAACATCTTAGTTTTCAAATTTCCAGTACATTTTTCAAAAAAGTTACACTTACATCACTTCTAAAATAGTCCAGTGAAGTAGCCAAGGCCAGTAAACCATGTTTCCTCTCATTTGCAAAATGAGAAGAGATTTGGGGCAGGCAAAATGTTCCTGGAAAGAGCCTATTACAGCATGCAGTACTTCTGGTTCAATCTGAGGAAAATCCTACAAACCGCATGAGGTGAGTCCACCACAGTCTGGGGAAGCCGTCTGTCCTCTCCCCATCCAGTGCTGATCTGCTGCTGAGACAGGGACACCCCTGCAGCTGGGGTGTAATGTTTGGCATTTTGCCAAGCGCATACACACCTTGGTTGTTTTCAGAATGCCGTTGTTGGTTACTGGGTCTGTGGTGACAGTAAATTGCTTGTCTGGATCATTTAATATGGTGTACACGGCCTGCCATGCTGGGGTATTGGGGGCATCATCATCAGTCACTTTGAGCGTAGTGATGACTGCATTGGCCTCATTCTCAGGCACTTGACCTTCGTACTGCAAAGCAAAGAGGACAGGTCACTGAGGACACCCTGACACTACGAGCAGACACAGGTCTCAGAGGCTAAAGGAATCCAGTCTAAGCCCAAGCCTGAAGCAGCTATGACAAGGAGAGCTCAGGTGACGGGCATGAGTCTGGGAGGAAGGCCTGAGCTAGGAGCGGGGTGTCATTTCCTGTCAGTGGGGCACTAGTACTTATGACTACCCTCCTCCATCAGCAACTGAAGCAGCTTTCCAAGGTCGTGACTGTCCCAGCTGCTCAACACATGCGGCCCAGTTTCTGACCGTGATTCTCAGTCAAGTACACTAAGGTTTTACAACATCATTTCCCCCCAGCCCTCATCTCTTCTCTGTCAATAATCTTCACAGAAATAAACTTTCTGCTTAAAACCCTTTGACAATATCCCCTTGTACTCAGGACAAATTCTAAAATTCTTACCCCAGCCTAGAAGATCCTTTACTACTGGCTGTTTTTCAGTTTTTCCTGTGCTTGGAGCTACTTCTTCATTCAGGGTCACACATTGCTGAGAATACATTTCAGTCTCCCCGCCCCACCTTCCCATCTTTGCCTGACCCTAACATTCACAAGCTAGTCTGAGGATGAGCTTTCAAAGAGTTCGATCACGAGCAGTTGTAAAACTTAGCTCACAAACAAAGGACCCTTCTTTGGAAACTTTCTAAAGCCCTGCAGAATTACCATGGTCGGGTTGAAGATGGGAGGATTATCGTTGACGTCGGTCACTGTGATCACGGCTTTTGCTGTTGTGCTTAAGCCTTCACCTTGAAGGTCAGCAGCCTGAACCACCAGGGTATACGTGGGGTAACTCTGCAGAGAGATCAAACACTCTTGTGTCAGGACCAGTGCCAATAGCTACCCCAGACCCAGCCCAACCTCTTCCATGTATGGAACCAGAATATTTGACCATTTGTTTAATGGCCAGTCTGTCTAGGCACCCAGGCAGAGAATCTCTGAGCAGATATTAGATGCAAAGCTCAGACCACTATACTAACTGACCATTGGTCTTGGCAGAGTTTTCTATTGTCCATGGGACTTCACAAAAAAGCATTTTCCTTCAGCTCCCACTGACCCCTGTCCTCCTGACCCGTCCTGACCTCTCGATCCAGCCCAGTGGTGACCACACTGATGACCCCTGTGATCCGGTTGATGGTGAACATTTGGCTGTGAGGCAATGTGGGCTCTTGGCTGAGGATGGTGTAAGCGATCTCAGCGTTGTAGGTGTTAGGATCGTCTGCGTCAGTGGCTGACACCTGCATCACAGAGGTTCCTGGAAGCATCAGAGAACAGGAAGTTTATTAAATGGTTACACTTTGGGAACTGCTCAATACCTCCCAGCCCTGTTCTGCCCTGAGTGATAAAGAGGGGCCCAGGAGATTCAGAGAACTCAATGTTCTTTTTCTTTTCTTTTTCTTTTTTTTTTTTTTTTGAGAACTCAATGTTCTCAACATACATTTTTAGGTAGGGGGTGGTGGGGAAGAAGAGTGCTGTGAATAAATAAACTCTAACTAAAATATTTTGTCCTGTCTCTTACACTGAGTTGAATAGTGTATAAAACAGGAAAAATCCAGAATTCTCCACAATTGACTTCTCAGCCATAGGCTTCACTGAGAAGAATAATCATTAGAAACATTGCTTTAAGGTGAAAGAAAACACTTATAATGCATGACTGACAGAAGACTAGTATTCAAAACATCTGGTAAGTAGGAGTTGGGCACGGGGACACCCAATCATAATCCGTGTACACACAGACACACAGAGTGGCTTCTAAAGAAATTGTATTCATATAAAGCTCCAGCTTCAGTGACCTAAGGTCCAGACTCCGGTCCAAACACACTGCAGGCTCAAAGAATCCAAGTGCCATTCTAGGCATCAGGCCCTTGTGGCCGGACCTACCTGGAAGAGCACCTTCCATGACAGATCCCTCAAAGACCTCCTTGATGAACTGAGGCCTGTTGTCATTCTGATCTGTGACTGTGATCACAATCTCCATGGGATCCTCAACTGCGTTCCCATTTGATGACACAGCATGAGATAAGAGCTGCAACAATGAAGTAAGGGTTACTTGGGCCCTGATGAGGAAGAAGAGGTACGGCAAGAGGGGGTCTTGCCAGGGCAGAGTGGGTGCTGTCTGGCCTCTACTCCTTCCTACTGTGAGGCCCCAGTACTGTGGCTTCCATGAGACTATGATGAGTTAAGACCCATGGCCTGGAGGGAACAGCTACCAGGTCAGACATCCCATTTCCTGCACAGAAGACTGGGGCATCAGGATTAGGGACAAAGACAGAAGCCTAAAATAGTCTTTTTCTTCTCTTTTTTTTGTGGCACCGAGGATCAAGCTCACACCTCGCGCCTGCCAGGCAGGTGCTTAAGCCGCTGAGCCAAACACCTGGCCCTAGTTTTTTGAGACAGGGTCACGCTATGTAGTTCAGGCCGGCCTTGCGCTCATGTTGTAACCCAAGCCGGCCTCGAACTCATAATGCTCCTCCGACCTCGGACTCCCGAGTGCTGGGATTACAGGAGTGCTGGGATTATAGGCGTGCGCCACCACGCCTGGCAAAATAGTCTTATTTTAGTTAGGCTAATGTTTGCCCCGGCCACTCCAGTCAAGTGTTTCTTCCAGATTTTCCTGTATTTGGTACCACTATATTACCGCTCTCTTCCCTAAGCTCATGTTGTTACCAACTCCCAGCAATGGTTCTGGTCCCCCAGTATTATCCCTGTCCTCTTTCTTTAGTTAAAGAACTTCCAGTTCCCAGAATAGACTTATGGTTAATGCATGAAGACTTTTATCACTTTTTTTGGAGGAGTGGGTGGGGGCAGGACAGAGTTTCACTGTGCAGTTTAGACTGGCCTTGAATGCACTTTGTAGCCCAGGCTTAACTGGAACTCACAGTGATCCTCTGTCTCAGCCTCCCGAGTGCTGGGATTATAGGCATGAAGCCACAGTACTCGGCCTTTATCATTTTTAATGAGGAAAAAATTAATGCCCAATTTTCCCAGGTTATCCTATCATTTCACCTCATCAATATGTCAAGAGATGTCAAAGTAAGCTCCTCACATGCCCACAGCATCTGTTCTGGGAATCCAGTGGACTGGCCAAAAAACTTTTGGACAGATGCTACGCCGTGCTCAACAAGCTTCAAAGATACTCACAGTGTAGTTGGCAATTTTTTCTCTATCCAGAGGCTCTGTCACCATCAGCCATCCTGTTTCTCTTTCAATAATGAACACACCAACAGGGGGTGTGTCAGCTCCTTGGCCAGTGATGCTGTAGAAAACCTTAGTTTCTTTGTCCCTGTTGGATTTGATCTGAAGAAAAAGCAGAAAGAAATAGAATTGGCAAGGAAAGATCCTAATGTTGTGTTATTCTCCCTTCTACTCCTCGTTCCTTCTCTACCAAATTCCTCCCAGAGAAATAGGGAACTTTCTTCTCTACCTGAACCAGGTTTTTAGGAAATGGGCCTTTTTCATTTTCTGAGCAGCTGATTGGAGGGATAACCCAGTCTCTCTTCTGCCTTCTGAGACCATGGTGGAAGTTGGGAAATTTGATCACTTCTATCTGTGTTTCAGGGGAATTGTCCTGAAAAGAAAAGAGATGAGGAACAAATGAGAAAACTCAAGATACTATAGGTCTAAGAATCCAAATTATATGGTCAGCACCTCAAACTTTCTGAGGACAGTTACAGTTTTAACTTATCGACACAAGTTCTTCTCAACAATAAATTACTTATACCCTCCAAAACGAACAGCCAAGACAAAAATCAATGAACCTTTTTTTTTTTTTTTTTTGGTCTTTTTGAGACAGGTTCTCACTATGCAGTTCAGGCTGGCCTTGAGCTTACTTCATAGCCCAGACTGGTCTCGAACTTGCAATGATCCTCCTGCCTCAGGATCCTGAGTGCTGGGATTACAGGCCTGAGTCACCATGCCTGATTCAATGAACCTTTTTGCCAGTTAGGAAGTTGAATGTTCCCCAGGGCAGCCCTATTGGGAAGTGCTTGAAAGTTTAGGGCAGTGGTGGTGCACCTATAGTACATGTGTCACAACGGGCTTGAAGAACCCTCTCTGTCACACGTGAGCCAAATCACCCTGGCTCTGTCCTAGCAGAACAGCATTCAGGTTTAACTGCAGTGTTGGAACTTTGCAATAAGTAAGTGGGCTTTGGGTTACAGTTTGAGCACTCAAGTCTCTAAAAGATTCTCCATCACTGCTTTAGGGGTTGGGGCTTAGTGAGAATCTTCAGATTCTCAGGGGTGCACCCTCCAAGTATGTTATAGGACACCCTGTCCCTTACTTTCCACTTCCTGCATCACGAGGTAAGCAGTTTGCTCTACTCCATGTTCCTGACATGATGTGGTACCTTCGCCAGGGGACCAAAGTAATAGGACCACTTGATCTTAGACTAGAACATATAAAACCATGAGCCAAAAGAAAACTTTTTTCTTTTTAAGTTAATTTCTTCTGGTATTTTGTTTCAATGACAGAAAGCTGATGGAAGCAGCTACAACATTAATATGTTTTCTTTTAACCCTTCTAAGTGTCCAGTAAAGGTAATCATGCCTACACGGTTATAGGTTTCAGGGTTTCATATTGTAAATTACACATTGTTTCAAGCTTATGTAATATATATGTCACTTTTATAGTAACATTATATTTTTTTGATTTAATATTAGAAATTATCCGATAACCTAGGTCCTAAGGTGTTTCTAATTTATTTTTTCATGTTTTTCCTAGGAACATGGTTCCCCAAAAGGTAGTTATCTGCCAAAACAAGTTAAATTTAGGAGTTGCTACTAGGAATACTTTGTGATCAATACAAATCTCTTAATCTCATTGTCTTAGTTACTTTTCATGATGCTGAGACAAAATATTTGACACCCAAAATTAAAGGGGGAAAGGTTTATTTAGCTCAGTTCATAGAGGTTTCAGTCTATCACTGGTTGATCCAAGGGAGGGAGCCATGGCAGACAGACAGACACTACAGAGAAGCAGTTTATGGTGGCAAAAGATAGCAAAAGCAACAAGCAAGGGCAAGACAAGCCTCTTTATGTCCCTTATATCTTATCCAGGCTACTTAGGGTGGGTAGCACTCACACCCTTAATTCTAGTGCCCTTGATCCTAGCATTGCACCATGAATCAATCCCAACATCACACCCTCTAGATTCATCCACCTCTGAAAAAGCCCCATCTATGACCATATTGAGGCTTTGGGGTAACATCTAAGACACCAGCCATAACACTCATTATGGTGCATCTAGAAGGATTTCATTTGTTCTAACAGAAACTATTGAGTCAGAGTCAAAAAACACCCTTGGAGACTTGTACTGAATAGTTGTTAGCATAAAGATAACTTTTTACTCACTTAGGGAAATAAAAGAGTTGAAGATAGAAGGAAAATATATTTCAAATTATTATTTAAGTGCTTTAAAGTGGTTAGTGGTAACACAGTAAAATTTCTACAGAAAATTTCCACCTCCCTCATGCCACATAAGAATACTCACTCTTAGTCACTGATCACTGCTTGCCAAGTTTCACTGAAGATGCAACAGAAAGGTATGAAATGTGACCAGGTATCATCCCAGAACTCTTTCCCAATCCTGCACACTGGCCACATGTGCACACATGCCACAAATGTATAGACACACACAGACGCACACATCCTCTACCCTCAACATCGACCTATAGAGGCAGCCAACCTGAGTCAAAGGCTGGGCTGCATGGCTTTGAATCCTTGCAATGGTACCACCTTATTCAGGGCAGAGCCAATTCTCCTCATCAATGTCCTTGCGTCTAAAATGGGGATGATGGTGTTAGTACCTACGCAATAGTGTTCTTGAGGATTAAATGAATGAAGTACAGCCATGGTGAGCAAACAGGCTTTGGTGAATGAATACAAATCCACTTGCAATGTTGACAGAGAAGGCAAAGGACATGCCTTGCTGACATCGGGGTTGCAGAATATTTTCAGGGAATAATAATAAATAATGATAAGCATTGTGCTTATCATGCTAGATAAACATGTTAGCATTTTCATGTGTAAAATTGAAGGGAATCATGTCTAAATATAATTAACATGAATTTATCCCTCAGAAAAATAGGATACCAGACTGCAAAAAAAGTCGACTCAAGGCAGCACATGGTGGCCCATGTATGTAATCCCAGGACTCAGGAGGATGAGGCAGGATGATCACCATGAATTCAGGGCCAGTCTGTGCTACCTAGTGAGACCAAATAAAAAAAAAAGCAAAACAAAACCAAAAACTTGCTCAAAACCACTCAAAACTTTCACTCAAGCAAACTGAAAGTAGAAAATCACATCTATTCTAATACAAATTAAAAGTGAAGTAAGAGGGGTTGTTAAGATATAGCTGGGGGGGAGGAGCATGTGTGAGAGAGAGCACTTTCATGCAATGCCCTGGGTTTGATACCCAGTATCCTTTGAACTAGAGACCAACCAAAGTGAGCTTCCAACCAGCTTTGTCAGAATTTGCCACTTACCATCCAATACCCATTTTTCACTTAAATTTTTTTTTTTTAATTAAAACTCTCTTTTTCAGCCGGGCGTGATGGCACACACCTTTAATCCCAGCACTCGGGAGGCTGAGGTAGGTGGAGCGTAGTGAGTTCGAGGCCAGCATGAGCTACATAGTGCGACCCTGCCTCAAAAAAAACCAGGGCTGTGAGTTTGGCTCAGTGGCTTAAGTGCCTGTCTGGCAAGTGTGAGGCTGTGAGTTTGATCCCTGATGCCGCAAAAAAAAAAAAAAAAAAAAAAAAAAAAAAAGGAAAAGAAAGAAAGCAGAGGCAAAGTTGGCAGAAGGGGGGAGGCAAAACTAGAGAAGAATCAACATCAAAGCTGTCTCTCAGTCAGAAGAGATTTTGACAGGCAGTTGCTTAGCAGAACTCACTGTGCTGACCTCACATGAATGACAGGCCCCTGGAGATCTGAGTGAGAGGGTTTCATTAACACAGTTCCCCTGAGTTCCTCATTTTTCTGATCTAATTACACCAGGGAGAAATTCAGACAGATCAGGAAGACTATTAAGTTCCAAGAATCTCAAAAATTCTGAGGGAGAGGAACAGGAACCCACGGTAAAGGTTTTGGCATTTAGGGCACAATCTATACTTTCAAGGCAGTACACAGGGTCCAACTAGAAATTCTCACCACCCCACTGCACCCCGCCCCACCTGCCACCCCAAGACATTTTGGTAAGGGGCACCATGGGCGAGCATGGACACTTTCAAAGGCATTTGGCTTTTGGTAACAACTTCCAGAAACATTCTTGCCAAGAACCCAGGCAGATCTACATCCCTTCATTCATGGTCAGTCTGTGTATCTGCCTGTTCAACATCTACTGGGCTCCTGGCAGGTCCCAAACCTAATGGCCAGGCACTTTGAACACAACAGAGAAAGGCTGGATACAATTGACAGTCCTCTGGGAGGGATGAGTCCCACCCATTCTTCCTCTTCTTTGCCAAGAGCACCCTCCCGAAACACAAAGCACAAAACAATCAGAAAACGCAAGTCTCACTCATTGTGCCCCAAGGAGAGAAAGGATCTGCCAACAATTAGTGAGTGCTGATTACATCTGGCCCACCATATCTGCAAGTTTCACATCCATGGAGTCAACCAATCATGGAGCTAAAGTAGTTTTTAAAGATTGTGTCTGTACTCGT
The DNA here is from genome assembly GCA_004363535.1 of Dasyprocta punctata. Lineage (NCBI taxonomy): Eukaryota > Metazoa > Chordata > Mammalia > Rodentia > Dasyproctidae > Dasyprocta > Dasyprocta punctata. The sequence goes on along the minus strand of RJWM01017647.1, from coordinate 17,239 downwards.
CTTAGTCATTTTCCTCATCACTGGGACAAAATACTTGACACCCACAAAGAAAGTGGTTTATTTTAGCTAACGGTTAGTTAGTCCATGGTGGGCTCTCTCCAAGGCAGAAATGGCACAGCAGAGGAAAGCTGCTTATATTATAGTGGACAGGTAGCAGAGAGAGAAAGGAGCCAGGGAAGGAAATACACCCTTCCGCGTAGTGCTGCCAGTGACCTGCCTCTGGCCTGCACCCCCAAACAGCACACTCAGCTACTGAACTTATTGGTGGACAAACCCACTGATGAGTACAGTAATCCCATGAGCCAATCGCCTTCCAAAAGCCACACCTTTGAGCACATGAAAATGTGAGGGGACTTCGTAAAACTATACTATAACGGTACTGAATATGCTACTTTTTTCTTGTCTGTATTCCCTAAACAATATAGTACAATCATGATTCACACAGCATTTACATTGTATTAGGTGTTTTAACTAACTTAGTGGATGGAACCTAGGGCCTCAGGACTGCTAGGCAAATGTCCTACTACTGAGCTACGTTCTCAGTCTTCTAGAGATGATTTAAGAACCCAAGAAGACATGTGTAGGCTATATGCAAATCCTGTGTCATTTTACAGAAGAGATGTAAGCATTGAGATTTTGGTATCTACAAAGGGTTAGGGAGTGTTCTGGAACCGGTTCACAGTGGATATCAACTGTGTATACCTAGCATATTCTTAGCACTTCCCATGCATTTATGTATTCAGCTCTTGCTATTATCTCCATTTTATAGAAAAAGAAATTCAAGCCTAGATAGAGGAAGTAACTCCTCCCGGGTTGCTCAGGTGGTCAATGGAAGACCGATTCAATCCCAAAAAGCAGCGATGCTTTTTCCTACTGTACTACAACTACCTGCTCCCTACGCTCAACAACCACCCCCAAAACCAACAAGAACTAGCTCAGTTAGACCAACAGTCCTCGCCTAGGAATAATTTTGCAACTCACCCAGGCAGCACTGTCAGTATTTGGAGGTACTTTTGCGTGTCACAACTCTACATGTGCTCCTAGTGTCTACTGAGTGAAAGCCAGGGATGCTATAAACACACACAGCCTCCCCACAAACTGTTCAGCACAAAATGCCAACGGCACTATGGCAGAGCAGCCTGAGTTAGCTACAGACTGAAATAATGAACCACATACCTGGTTGTGGTCCTGGTGCTGGTGGTGGTTGTGGTGCTGGTGACGGGGTCCCTCTGCCTTCAGTGTGACTTTGGTGGAAAACTTTCTGAAGGCAGAGTCCCAAGCATGGACAGAAAAACTGGTCTCTGGTTTATGAAATTGCAGAGGCCGTTTGACTGTAACTACACCATCTGTACCCACTTTGAATCGGGAGTCAGAAGAATAGTAGACTGTTCTTGGTCGACCTGTGCATCCTTCAAAACTCACTGCAAAGCAGAAAGCACAGTGATTAGGAAATGGAGCAGATTCAAGACAAGAACATTCTTCTTCAAAAAGCAAACTTAAATCCACTCACAAAAGCCCAACTCATGCAAACCAAGCACAAGCAAAACAAACCATAATCTGGTGACAGAACAAAGCTACCCCTAGAATCAATTTTATTAACATTCTTCAGTTATTTTGATCTTTACTTTCATCTAGTTGTTCAGTGAAAATGATGTCTAGAAAATAAAATTTGACAGAAACAACAAAAAAGAAACCCCTTGCTTCAGATTGCTCTTGCCAATATGAAAACAGAATATGAATATAATTAAGACAGAGCCGGGTGTGGTGGCACACGCCTCTAATCCCAGCACTCGGGAGGCTGAGACAGGAGGAGCATTGCAGAGTTCGAGACCTGCTTGGGCCACAAAGTGAGTTCAAGGCCAGCCTGAACTGCATAGTGAGACCCTATCTCAAAAAATAGGGCTGGGGATTTAGCTCAGTGGCTTAAGCTCCCGCCTGGTAAGTACAAGGTCATGAGTTTGATCCCCAGTACCCAGAAAGGAAAAAAAAAAAAAAAAAAAAAAAAAAAAAAAAAAAAAAAAAAAAAAAAAAAAAAAAAAAAAAAAAAAAAAAGGATCGAGACAGGGTACAGATACCTACTGAGTCCAAAAGATAGAGGTTAAGGTACAGTAAGATGTTATAGTCTATAAGTAAATAAACAGTATGCATTTAAGCAATCAGTGACAGATACTAAGAGAAAGACAGCATGGTATAATGGTTAGGAGTAAACTAAACAAATTCATAAAACTCAAGGTTCATATAACCCAAAGTTCAAGTCCCAGTTCTGCTAATTATATTAGCTATGTGGCCTTTGAGAAGTTATTTAACCTTTCTTTACCCCATCTGTAGAATGAAGGTAACAATAGTAACTATCTAATAGGGTCATTTTTGGATCCACAGAATAGGGCTTGGCACATGACAAACACTATATTAAAGCTTGTTAAATAAAATTTTAAAAAGTTAAAAAGACAGTGATTAACATTCCATATTAATTGAGGGCTGATTACCTACCTGCAAGATGATTAGATATTAAGAGGGCATTTTGGGGGCTAATTTATATTGGGTGGAGAGTGGGGGTCTCTCTGAGGTACAGGCATCTGAGTTCAGACTCCAAGGAGCCATGTTGCAAGAAACCTGGCTCAAGAGCCTTTCTAGCCCAGTCTGGTGGTGTGTTCCCATCGGATGGGGCAGGAGGGTTGCTTTGAACCCAGGAATCCAAGGTCAACTGAACAACATGGTACCTCAATCAATTAATCAGTCAATTAATAAAAAAGGCAAAAATATAACAAAGTGCCTTCCAGGCAGAGGGACCAGTTGACAAGATAGTTTATTCTAGGAAAACTCAGGAGTTAGCCTATTTTCCTTCCTTTTAAATAATTGCCATTTGATAGTGAGACCCTGTCTCAAAAAAATAAAATAAAATAATTGCTACTGATTCATCCAGTGGAATTTCTATTGCTTAGAACTGTTATTTTATAAAGCTTCCTGCTGTTATCCTTATTTTACAAGGCTAGACTCCCCTGTATTCAGGAGAATCGAGTGTCTCCCAGAAAGACCCTGAGCGACCGACAACTTCCAGGCTGCAGTTCTCATTTCTTCCACCAGAGGCCACCCTTACAAACATATCTGAAACCCAAAGTGCGGTGCAGTGCAGTGGCAGTACTTAGTTTGGAGAAGACCATAGATGAGTACCATGATTATTTCCATTTTGAAAATGAAACCAGAGAATCGGAAATTTACCTGACATCCCATAATTAATAAACAACATATCAGTGACTGGCCCTTGATGGATACTGGAATATCACTCCAACATATAATTCTTTGACTATATATTTGTGAGCCAGTCTATCTGAACTGTGCTCTCTTATATGTTGCCAGCCATAAACTCTACTGGGAGAAAGCTGACATCCTTTTACCACCACAAAAAAGCCAGCCATTGTTGCCAGTGACTGGGAATTGATGCTGCATGGATCTGTATAAACTTGTTTGAACCCTCATCCTCCACCAACTTTACACCCCTCCATTATCTCCTAGTGACTCCCCTGGAATTAACTGCCCCTAGCCCAGGTCCCTCTGCTTTGTTTCTCCACAAAATTTACTGTTGTCAGCCGGGCATGGTGGCGCACACCTTTAATCCCAGCACTCAGGAGGCTGAGGTAGGAGGAGTGTTGTGAGTTCGAGGCTAGTTTGGGCTACAACGCTAGTGACTTGGGCTACAACGCAAGCGTAAGGCCGGTCTGAGCTACATGGTGTGACCCTGCCTCAAAAAACTAGGGCCGGGAGTTTGGCTCAGTGGCTTAAGCACCTGTCTGCCAGGCACGAGGTTGTGAGTTTGATTCCCAGTGCAACTGTTGTCTAGAAGTATAGTTTTCAGTTTTGGACATTTCTGCAGGTCTTCCTTCACTCTCTTGTGAGGGCATCCACTTACATGCAAAAAGTAATGAAATGTATATGCTTTTCTCCTGATGATCTGCCTTGTTTTAAGAACCAAGATATGGAACTGGGTGTGGTGGCACACGCCTTTAATTCCAGCACTTGGGAGACTGAGGCAGGAGGATCGTTGTGAGTTGAGACCGGCCTGGGCTACAAAGTGAGTTCAAGGTCGGCCTGAACTGCTACATAGTGAGAACCCTGTCTCAAAAAAATAGGGCCAGGGGTTTAGCTCAGTGGCTTAAGCACCTGCCTGGCAGGCAGGAGGTTGTGAGTTTGATCCCTGGTACACAAAAAAAAAAAAAAAGAAAGAAAGAAAGAAAGAAAGAAAGAAAAAGAACCAAGATATGGACTAGAGATGTGGCTTAGCTGTAGAGTGATTGTAAGGTTCCATCTCCAGTACCACAAAGACAAAAACAAAAAGTTAACAGGGCATGGTCGCACTGCAGAGGCTGGGGAGGAACAGGAACTAAGATGAGGAGAGGTGATCTACAGATTCTCCTGTACCCTTAACATGAGCTGCTGCTTACTTACGTTGCTGATGCTACCTGTATCTGGAGACACCCTATTTATTAAGCTCCGAGTTTGTTCTTTCTTTCTTTCTTCTCCCATTTCCATTCTGGGGATGGAACCCAGGACCTCCTGCGTGCTCAGCAAGCATGGTATCACTGGGCTCCCCTCCCCCAGCCCCAAACCTAGGCTATTTGGTTTTGGGGGTTTTGGTTTTTTTTTAAAGACGGGCTCCCAGGGCCAGGGATTTACTCAGTGGCAAAAGCGCCTGCCTGGCAAGTGCAAGGTTGTGAATTTGCTCCCTGGTACCAAAAAAAAAAAAAAAAAAAAAAAAAAAAAAAAAAAAAAAAAAAAAAAAAAAAAAAAAAAAAAAGGACAGGGTCTCCCTGTATAATCCAGGCCAAACTGGACTACAGGCAGGCAGAACTGTACTCCCTGTGATCCTCCCGCCTCACCAATCCACTGCCTCAGCTTCCTGAGTGCTGGGATTACAGCCATGTGCCCAGGGAGCCTGGGCAAATTTTAAAGTAGAATTCTTCCTCAAATCTAGGAGCCCAGGGGTGGCAGAATTCTGAGGTCATCCCATGCAATAGCTGAGTCTGCTATCTGGCAAGTAAACTGAGTGACCACACTAAGAGTTAATTCACAGGAAGGGGACAGGCGTTTCACATAATCACTAGTCAGACCCTCCTCATCCAGCTTATAAAAAACACCATCACCTTGTCTCCACCCTACCCTAGCCCTACAGCTCATTTTCCAAACTTGAAGCAGTGGGAGTAGGGTAAGCACGGGCAGCTGCAGTGAATGATGGAAAGAAATAGAGAAAGAAAAAAAAAAAAAAAAAAAAAGACTAGCTTCAGCCTTCCACTGGATTATAAACCCAGATTCTGACGTCTTTTTGCCGGGTGTCCTTAAGCAGTTTAAACTCTCTATAGGCCTTGGTTTGCTCTACTGTAAACATGAATGAGACCACCACTAGTAAACTTATGTCTCTCTTTGGGGTTTGGTGAAGATCAATCAACACAGCCAGAGTGATCACATTTTGTAAGCTGCAGTGCAATTCAAGTGCAGCAGATGACTGTTATTTTCAGGCTTTCAGTAGACTAGACAGAAAGACAAGGATTTGCTAAGTGAACACATGAGCCATCAAGTGACAACAGAAACAAGAGAAGAAATTCCAAGTCCTTAAAGGATGAGCTGATACCACCCTTTGAATCTAAATATAGGAATTTCTTTTCAAATTAGCAAAACAAGATGCTTTCCAAAGATCCCTACCCCATTCCCAAGCATAAGTAGTGGGGTTCTGGGCTGTGTTTGGGGGGTTATCATAGAAGGGGGGACCAAGAACTACCATGGATTTCTTTCTCCCCCACCAGCCAAAATCTGAGCAGTGAAAGTTGAGACAAACATGATTAAACTTGCCAAGGGTGGCGGCCTGAAAAAATGAAAATGGTTTTGCAAATAACTTGAAGCAAAGCACTTAACCTGCTTGGGGCATCTTGCCTTAATGGTGGCTAAGCCTCATTCTTAGAGAAGTGACACAGTTAAGTGTGACAGACAGCTCCAACCTGAATTTCCAGGTGCTTATTAAGACTCATTAGCTCTCTGTAAAACCGGATCCTCTAGGTTGATAAATCACAAATTACAGCTAAGTCTGAGGGGCTCTCCAACTCCAGGAAGGTTCTGGGAAGCTTTCTCCAACCTGGCCAGTCACTGACTTTTAGCCACTGGCTCAGTCGTGGCAAACAGCAACAAGCTGGAGTGAGGGGACCCTAGTGTTGAAACCAGACACCAGCATATGGGAGTTGGTATATTTGAACATTTCCATCATAAAAAGTTAATAAAAAGAAAGCCAGCCAGCAACTAAGAATTCTTTAATCCAGCATGAACATCTTTCGGCAACCTGTTATTTTAGTCACTTGGATCTAGAAACCAAATCCTAGTAACAAGAGCCAGGAACCCACTGGCTATCTCTAAGTGGGGAAAATATTTCCATCACAATATCATCATCATTACCACCACCATCACCCAGAAAATGATAGCTTCAATCAACTAACAGTTTCAACTACCCTTCTTTAATTTAATTTCACTAATATCTATCCATTTATTTATTGCAGTACTGGGAATTGAGTCCAGGAGTCCTCTACCACTGAACATTTCCATAATTATTTATTTTTATTTTTATATTTTGAAACAGACCCCTCCTAAACTGCAAGTTGGGCTTGAACTTGTGATCCTCCTACCTCAGTCTCCCAAGTGGCTGGGCACCACCATACCCAGCAAATAATTTATTTAGTGGTGCTGGAAAGCAAATCCAGATCCTCACATGCTACACAAGCGCTCTTCCACTAAGCTGTACCCCAAGCTCCAGCTATTTCATTATCATTTTAAACAGGTATAGAACATTAACTAATGTACCAGACTCTATTTTAAGCCCTTAACAAAGTTTAAGTCGTTTAACCCCAGAACAATAGGAGGCTGGTACTCTTAGTGTCCTCTTCTTGCATGTGGGGAAACTGGCTAGAGCTGGGATTCAAAGCCAGACAGTCTGAGAGGTTATACTCCTGGCCCTGTGATAATGCCTCTATCTACGTGTCAGGTCCTTGCTCTGTGCTTTATGTCTGAATTTTCAGATTTAATTCCTGCCTTCTGCTCCCCGGGGAGCATCAGCAACAGTGCTTTCTTTTCTCAAAATTATACACTGATATGTGCAAGGGCTGGGCTGGCTCATGCCACAGTTAGGGCTCTTCACCACCATGCCTCATATGTGCAAGGGGGAAATGCTTTTCAGTAATAATGAAAACAATAATGTATTAAGAAAAACCAAAATAAGCTACAAGAAAGTCCCAGAAAAGTGTGGAATTCTACACACCAGAAGGTCAGCAGTAATTGGGATACAGATAAAGAAAGGTTGAAAGAAGTAGGGTTGGTGGGAGGGAGGCTGTTTTTTTCTTTTAAAAAAGTTAACACAGTGTCTTATATCTTTGTATTATGTTACCAGTCCCAATTAGAATGAATTTTTTTAAATGACAAAAGTCGTCAAGTGTCTGTAACACACAGTAACTCTTGCACTCTGTTATTCATCCAACAGTGCCCATTTTCTAGCCTGTTTGGCAGAAGTAGAAGCTTTAAACAGAAAACGCTGGAAGAAATGACTGAAGTTCATATATGAATGAAGCTCAGGTTCATGAAATGATTTGGACCCTAGAGCGGGCAGGTTTTGAGCGCTCAGCAACATTCCTTGCCTGGAATTGCCATCACGCCACAAAACAGTCCCACGTGAAGGATCCCGTTTCTTCTCCCACCCCCGTGAGGCCCGTAACTGGAATGTGAGTGGGTAGAAACGAGCCTCTCTCAAAAGCCTCTACAGATTTCCAGAGGGTGCTAGGGTTTCTGAATGATGGAATTGCCTGCTGTCAAAGGCAGCTAACCATAGTTGAGCTATGTAGTAACCGGTCTCTGAGAACAACTACTTGAAAGCAGAGTTTTGCCCATGCCACACACGAAGGGCCACATTACAGATGGTCTCCTTCTCATTGCAATGCATTTCTCCAGCTCTCAGCAAGACCTCTGTGTTTAGCTTGATTTCAGGAACTATTTGGACTGGAGTTCTCATCTCAACCTTACATATACAAGATCAGAGTGTTCTGAGGCTTTTGGGGACCATGCTACCAGTGCACATCTTAAAACCAAGTGCTTCAGTTTCTAACTTACATACTAAAGTGAAAGATGAGATGTTTTAACTTGATAAATGAAAGCATTCTTAGGGAGACAGTCTCAGTTAGCCTGGAAGGAAAACCACAAAGCCCTAGGTCTGGGGCTGGGGATACAACTCAGCAGCATAAGCACCTGCCTGGCAAGCACAAGGTTCCGAGTTCGATCCCTGGTACTAAACAAACAAAAACAACAACAACAAAAGCAAAAGAAAAAAAAAACTTAAAATAAATCCATAGGTCTCCACAGATGCCATGGCCTGCAAAATTACTCTCTGACCATTTCTTAACTGCTACTGAGTCATGCTGATGTGTCTTCCATTGATGGTGTCCACAAAATTAGTATGTGAAGCACCCGTGTTCAGCAGAAAATATAATGTTATGTTTAAAAAAAATAGGAGGAAACGGACAACTGAGCCTCCAGTTTTCCACATCTGGGGCAAGTTGAAGAGAACCACCAAATTCCACTGGGAAGATTGACCATTTCAACTCCAACAGTTATGTGTTCGTCTGCTACTGAGAATTATGGACAGTAATGCTGTCTTAAAATCCTTATTAGATAGAGCAGTCCTAGGCGGTAGGAATTTAGCATTCCTCATTTATAAGGAGGTAAGGGGCTGTGTGGGATGTAACACAGTTTAGTGGTAGAGCACTTGCCTAGCATGCATGAGGCCCTAGGTTCAATCTTCAGCACTACAATCAATCAATCAGTCAGGTAACTCAGGTTCAGAGCGGTGAAAGGACTGGGCCAAGTCACACAGCTATGGACAACAAAGGCTATGGTCTAACATCAGTTAATTTGTCAGGATTTAACCACCAGGCAGTCTGTCTCTTAGCACTGAGAAGCCATTTATTTGCAAGACTGTGCTAGTTGAATGGATACTGGGAGGTTAATTCACACATGAAAAATGAATAGTTGGGAGGTAAGTAGAATAAAAATAGCAAAATATTATATACACTCACTCTTTCTCTCCTTGGACAGATACTGAGCCTTGGAAATCCAGGCCTAGACCTCAGAATAACAAGAATATTCAGACAGCCACACAAAGGAGGAAGTATAAACTCCAGACTCAAGAATGTTCCCCATCATGTTACCACTTCATGTAAAACGGAAGTTTCAGTCCCCCTCATCTGCCAGCTTCACGCCCCACCCAACGTTTTTTTCTGAGGAAGATGATAAGCAACTAAGAAGGTCACATTGCACTAGAGAGACTCCCAGGTGTGTGTCCCCTGTGCCTGCTCTACGTGCTCCAACAGCCTCTGAAGCACCCCGCATCCCGTGTTGACAGACGGCTCCCATGGGATGCCAGGGTCAGGAAGTCTATTTGCACGAAGCTTATCAAGTTTTCTCCCAGCCTCCCCTAAATGTTTTCTCGCCCTGAACAAAGTCACTAACCTCCACCCTGGAATCAGATGTCAACAGTGAACACTACTGGGTAGGGAACAAAGAAGAAACCCACAGCATGGTACAGAGATCAGAATGCAGGGCAGAGAGAACCCAGTGAGGTTACAAATTAAGAAAAAAAAAAAAAAAAAACTAGCCAGGGTCCATTTACCCTGTACTTCCAAAGGAAGCTAAACAGGGTAATGGGGTGATCCATCACCCTAGACTTTGCCTCTGTGCTGTAAGGTCACTAATGTGATAAGGTCATTGTGGTAGTGTCTTTTGCTTTTCGGTCATGTTTTCACTTGGGCTAAGATATTTCCTTCTCTGCAGCAAATCAACCCAGTAAAAAATGTCATTAAATGTCACATCTGAAGTTGGTTAACAGCCAGTGCAAAACTGTTAATGTTTTATATTTGTGTGAATACAGTCAAACTGAGTTGGGATCAATTTTATGGGGCAAGGGTTGTAGAGCAATGGTAAAGTGTGCATTCAGCATGTTCAAGACCTTGAGTTTGATCCCCAACACCACATTAAAAAATAATAATTAAAAAAATAAGGTGATGGGATGTCATTCAGTGCTAAGAATGCCTAGCATGGGTGAAGTCTTGGGTTTGATCCCCAGCACTGCAAAAAGAAATAAAATAACTTCTCCTGAGCATCAGTTTACCAGTCTGTAAAAGGGAGACATCACCATTTCTTCGATGGATTGCATCAGGGATTCTTTCTTAGACAAGATTTACCATGCTCTTACTCTGTGTTCCATTCTAAGGCTTGGGAAATACAGCGGTGATCAAAACCAGGTCCCTGCTCTCCTGAGATCTGAATTCCAACAAAGAGAAAAATGTTAGGAATGGGGAAATGTAGTAATTATGAGCAGGTAAAGGAGTTCCAAGGGCTTTATGCAGCAGCCCAGGGCACAGGGGACAATTTAATAGAGGGTATCTGAGGAAAGCATCAACAAGAGGCCCCAGGAGAGACTGTCCCAGCTTCTGCATGGTGCAGCAAGGGAGAGCCGCTTGGCGATGTCGGGAAATTTCCAAGCTTGCTGCATGTCCACTGAGGACCAGGCCCTGGCACTAAACAGCCTGCCTTGAGCACAGCAGACAATAAGACATCCCAGTAGAGCTGAGGAAATGGTAGCACGTGGGCATGCCCTGTGCTCGGAGTTGGCCCCTGTTCCTTCAGTCCAGAAGGGCCAATGGACTCTCCATCCCTCGTCTTTCTTGACAATAAAACCAAAACCAAAACCAAAACCAAACCAAACCAAACCAAACCGAACCAACCCAGTGTTAAATCACTTTCCCTCCCAGGCCTCCCCTGGACTATACACAGAAAAGGTAAGCTCCCTATGATAAAATTTCACCCAGTTTTATCTCAGTATTCCTCCCTAGATAGGGCTCTGGCAATTTGGCTGGAGAAGATGGAGCTGCTTCTCAGCTCAAGTCAAGACCTGGGGCTGAGATTCCATTTTCCAAGAGGGGTGGGTGCTAAATGGCAAGGAATCTCACTTCAGCCTGTTAATAAGAAGAGGTGGGAGGAGAGATGCTTGCTCTTAAGGAAGAGCTGGCAGCCACACTTGGGGCCTCCTTAGAGGTGGAGGATGGTGACTTGGGGCCTAAGTACCTTAAGAGAGAAACTTGTTTGGTTTTCTCAAAAAGAAAAAAAAAAAAAAAAAGAAGAAGAAGAATGGGGAAGCCTTCTGGCTTTTACACTAAATTGGAGGAGGTTTATTGTCTAACATCTGTCTGCATGCTGAATACTCAAACATCCCACCCTGCCTACCTAAATACAGACGTGTTAACTGATCGTTCCTATGGGCTGCCACCCAGGGAACATTCCTGTGGCTGGCTTGGGCAACTCCAGAACTGTTTGCTTATTGATTAGAAAGAAAAGACTCCCTTTCACAGCAAGTACCTGCCCACTTTTCCTTTCTGTTGCGTTCTTTTGGGCCAGGGAGGGCCCCATGTTCTGAATTCTAAAGCAGCTCAATCTACCCCAACCTCTGTTGAACCCTCACAGGAAGGGGCAACTGGAAGGCCTGAGAACTGGGAAACTGTGCCTTGGACCCAGTATGATAGTCAGGTCTCTCCGGGTCTTCTATTCTCACTTATGAAATGAAGCATGCTGACTAAAACCCATCCTAATACCTTTATCCTGGTTAGGTGTGCAGTACACAACCTTCTGGGGTGGTTTTGAAAAATACCCAGGCCTGGGGCCCAGAAGAATTGAATCCAGATATTCAGATATCCAGAATTGGGAAGAGCCCAGGTATAGGTATATTTTAAAGCTCCCCAAGGTGCTAGTACACCCAGTGGGGAAAAAAACAGCCTCTACAAAGGCTGCCACTGGGACAAGCAGAAGTATTTTGCAAACATGATCACAGCTATCATGAGGGAAGTAAAGGTTCAGAGATGTTAGAAGACTCTCCCGCGGTCACATAGGTGTGAGTGGCAGAACTAGGATTCACAATGGGGTCTGGCTGCGCTGAAGGCCCACTGCCTTCACTCCTGCACAGCCCTGCTTCTTCTCCACAGTTCCATCTTCTAGGTTTGGGGGCCTCCTGCTTTCCCCATCTGTAGAAAATGTGAACCCAGCAACTTCCCTTCTATTTTCTCTGTACTGTTGGGTCCTAAGAAGAAAGAGGTACACTACACCTCCTGTCACTCTATGTCACAGTGCCTTGATACCATGTCTGGTTTTGCCCCCCATCAAGTTTTGACTTGGCTTTTAATTTCAGTAGCAGTACCTTGTATACATTAGAAGACAAAGGTTACAAAGCACAGCTGATACAGCATCCGCGTTCACAACAGTCAGTAAGCGCAAACAATCTAAATATTCACTGATGAATGGATAAATAAAGTATGGTAGTGATGTAGATTTACAACAGACTGTGATTTGGCAATAAAAAGACATGAAGTAGTGATGATACATTATAACATGGGTGATTCTTGAATGTATTATGTGAAGTGAAAGAAGCCAGATGCCAAAAACCATATATTGGATGGTTCCATTTATATGCTATGTCTAGAACAGGGAAATCTGCAGACAGAAGTAAACAGTGGCTGCACAGGGTTGACAGAAAGATGGGGTTGGCCCGGGGATTTAGCTCAGCGGCCTAAGTGCCTGCCTGGCAAGCGTGAGGTAGTGAGTTTGATCCCCGGTATCAAAAAAAGAAGAAAAAAAAGAAAAGAAAAGAAAAAAAGAAAGGAAGGAAGGAAGGAAGGAAGAAAGGGGATGGGAAATGCTAGGGCCATAATGAATGAGGAGTTTCTTTTGGGGTCAGTGACAGTATTTTAAAATTGATTTGGTAATGGCTGTAAATTTTGTGAATATACTAAAAGCCATTCTATTCTATACTTTGAATGAGTTTAATATACATGAATTTTATCTCAATAAAACTGTTACTTCCCTCCCAAAAAAGCAAGAAGCACAAAATATTCATGATCCTATCTACACTGAGAGACCTTTACTAACACTTGTTATGTGTCCTTTGAGACCCTGGTCTCCAACCTCTCCTAACTCACTTGCAACATCTGATCTGTGTCCCTTCATATCCTGTTTCTGTATATAATTAGGGTCTGGACATTACTATATTTTTAAAGATCTTCTTATTCAACTGTCTTTTTTCCCACATTTCTAAAAAAGCTCAAGGTACAGAGTCATATATAATCAAACTATTAAGTTACCAAGATGAAAAAATTATGATATAGCCACTTGGCAATAAAAAGGAGTAAAATATCAATACACGCAGTATAGATGAGACTTAACAGCAGCATACTAAGTGAAAGAAGCCACCTGCAAAAAGACTACCTATTCTGTTCATACGAAGAGTGTAGAAAACTAAGACAGAAAGCAGATCCACAGTGGCCTGGAGCTGGGCCTGTGTGGGGCGTGACTGCTGATCCGCCCCAGGGAACTTAGGCAGTGACAGAAGACATCCTCCTCTACAACCAGATTGGAGTGATAATAGCTAAACAGCTGTGCACATTTACAAAAAAATATCTAACATACATTTACACTGAGTAAATTGCATGGTGTGTTAAATTACATCTCAATGCACCAGTATTAAATATAGTTATTAGAAGCCAGGCATGGTGGCGCACCCCTTTAATCCCAGCACTCTGGAGGCTGAGGTAGGAGGAGTGTTGTGAGTTCAAGGCCGGCTTGGGCTACAACACAAGCACAAGGCCTACCTGAGCTACATAGTGCAACCCTGCCTCAAAAAATCAGGGCTGGGAGTTTGGCTCAGTGGCTTAAGCACCTGTCTGTCAGGCACAAGGTTGTGAGTTTGATCCCCAGTGCTGCAAAAAATAAAAATAAAAAAATAAATAAATATAGTTATTAGGGTTACTTTGGAGGACCCCATGAGTCAAAGTCTTGTGTTTCAAAAAGGACAAAATCTACACACCCAATAATATCAAGGCTATGAAAAAGTAGAGAGGGAATAAAGAACCTGTAAGTAATAACATATATAATGCTTAAATCAACAATAACTACAAGAGTTAACAGGCAACATAATGGTGGTCATTGTGTGTGGGCACTGTCACTTCACATCGACTCCTGCACTTATTTCCTTGTTTTTTTGGCTTTGTCTTTGTCTTTTGAGACAGGGTTCCATTATAAAGTTCAAACTGGACTTGAACTCACTTTGTAGCCCAGGCTGGCCTTGAACTTCCAGCAATCCTCCTGCCTCAGCCTCCCAAGTGCTGGGATTACAGGCGTGTGTTACCACACCAAGCATGGTTTCTGCGCTTCTGTGAAACCCGTGAGGTTTTCTAAGTCTGTGATGCTGATGAGCAACTGAGCTCCGCAAAAAGACTCAAGTTATTTGCTCAAAGTCAGAGCCAATTGGTCACACCTAGGAAAAGCTAGTTACCAAAGTTTCAATTCCAAGCACTCAGTTAAAACTGCACCGCCTACATTATTTGCAGATGACATAATACTGTACCTAGAAGACCCCAAAAACTCCATCAAACAATTACTAGAGTTAATAAGCAAATTCAGCAGTGTAGCTGGATACAAAGTCAACACTCAAAAATCAATAGGATAGCATTCCTGTATACAAATAACAAACTCACTGAGAGAAATTATGCAAATAATGTCTTTCACAGTTACATGCAAAAAAATGAAATACTTAGGAATCAGTCTAACAAAGGATGCAAAAGATCTATACATTGAAAACTATAATACTCTAAAAAAAAAAAAAAAGAAAGAAAGAAAGAAAAAGGAGACTGAAGAGAATCAGAAAATAGAAAAATATCCCTTGCTCTTGGATAGGAAAAACCAACATAATGAAAATGATTGATACTCCCAAAACTGTTACACAGATTTAATGCAATCCTGAGCAAGCTACCATTAACATACCCCACAGATCTAGAGAAAACATTCCTAAAATTCATTTGGAAACAGAAGAGACCTAAAATAGCAAAGGCAATCCTGGACAACATAGGCAGGGCAGTAGGCATTACAACCCCTGACTTGAAATTATACTACAAAGCTACTGTGATAAAATCAGCATAGTACTGGCAAAAAAAACAGTCCTGAGGGTCAATGGAACAGACTAGAAGATGCAGGCACAACTACAAAGACACTCAGCCACCTTATCTTTGACAAAGGGGCCAAACATGTTCACTGGAAGATAGCCTCTTTAACAAATGGTGCTGGAAAAACTGGCTTTCCACATGCCGAGGACTAAAACTAGACCCATATCTATACCCATGCACTAAAAACTAAAGTCAAAATGGATCAAAGATCTAAATATTAAAATAGAAACACTAAATCTATTGGAAGATAAAGTAGGTAGAAATCTTGAAAACATAGCAGTAGACAAAAGAGTTGAACAAAATGCAAACTGCACAGGAAGTACTTCAAAGAATCAACAACTGGGATCTTATTAAAGTTTTTGCACCTCAAAAGAAATCACCAACAAAGTGAAAAGAAAACCCACAGAATGGGAAAAAAAATTTAGCCAAATGTTCCTAAGACAAAGGACTTTTATCTAGAACATATAAAAAATTGAAAAACATAGGGCCTCCCAAATTCAAAGACCCAATCCAAAAATGGACATCTGAGATGAACATGTACTTTGCAGATGAAGAAATACAAATAGAAAATAAATACATGAAGAAATGTTCAACATCACTGGCCATCCAAGAAATGCAAATTAAAACAACACTGAGATTCCATCTCACTCCAGAAAGAATGGCTGACATCAAGAAATCAACCAATAACAAGGGCTGGCAGTTTAGCTCAGTGGCTTAAGCGCCTGCCTGGCAGGCATGAGGTTGTCAGTTCAATCCCCAGTACCGCCAAAAAAAAAAAAAAAAAAAGAAATCAACTAATAACAGATGTTGGCAGGCCTGTAAGGAAAAGGGAATGCTTCTCCACTGTGGAAATCAGTGTGGAGATTCCTCAAAAAACTAGGACTGGAGGTCCCATTCAATCCAGCTATTCCTCTTCTGGGTATTTTCCCAGAAGAACTGAAAACACCATGCCACAGGGATATATGTGCACCCATGTTTATAGGAGCATAATGATTTGTGATAGCTAAATCTCAGAAACAACCCAAATGCCCATCAATCGCAGAATGGATAAAAGACGTGGTATTTTTATACAATGGAGTATTACTCAGCCATAAAGAAGGACAAACTTGAGGCTTTTATAGGTAAATGGATGCAATTTGAGACCATACTCATAAGTGAAATAAATCAAACTCAAATGTAAATATTGTATTGTCTACCATAAAAAAAATACTGGAAGAGTGATAAGATCTAAAATGTACAATAGATAGTGTGAAAATAAAAGGGAAAGAAGGTGCTCCAAAGAAAAGAACAACTGGGATAAGGGAATGGAGAAAAGCAAGAAGGGAAAGGATTGCAAGTACATAGTATATATATGTGTGTGTGTGGGTTCCCATTCTGTGGGTTTTCTTTTCACTTTGTTGGTGATTTCTTTTGAGGGAAAGGATTACAAGTACATAGTATATATATATATATATATATATATATATATATATATACACACACACACACACACACACACACACACACACACAGATAGATAGATAACTATACTAACCTCTGTAAATTAATCAAAAAGAACAGTTTATGCTCTCATTGTTTGATCATTTTTTATGCCTAAATCTTATAACCCAAACAACTACTTCTAAGATAACAATATGCAATATATTAACTAGTGTATTAACTAGTGTTAATTTTCAATTTTCTTTGAAATTCTGTATCATTTCTTTTCTTTTTTTTTTTTTTTTTTAAACAGGGCTGGGGAAAAGTCCACAGTGGGAGGGAGACTGCTAGCACCACACTGGTTCTCTACGAAGGACTCAACCCAGATAGGAATATGTGCCTATCTAGGCCCTCATTTCTAAACACAAGCAGACACAAAAATGTGCCAACTCTGACTCTGAAAATACAGAAAAATTGTCATGGAATTTGCAATCTTTGGGGTTTTGGCTTGGGTTGACCTTATTTTATTTTTAAAATTTTTTTGTCTTTTTGAGACAGGGTGTCACTATGCACTTCAGGCTTGAGTGATCCTCCTGCCTCAGCCTCCCCAGTGCTAAGATTACAGACATGCGCCACCATACCCAATTTGCTTTGGGTTTTTGAGTCAGGGCCCACTGTGTTACTCAAGACTGCTGGGAACTCTTGGGCTCACAAGTGATCCTTCTGCCTCAACCTTGGGAGTAGCTGGGAAAATTTGG